>JAJTUV010001846.1:0-241067 GCA_021653895.1 Mastomys natalensis
ACACATACACCAAACATATGAATGATATCTAAATGATAATTTGCTATAACTTGTTTACATCAAATGTTTTCTTATAATTTGTTTTATTTGAATAATTCTTAGTTTGCTTTGTTGCTGCTGATAGGTTTTTTGTTTAATTTTGGCTTTGCTTCCTGTTTCAGTTTCTCTGGGCCATTTATACCTCTGGATTCAATAAACATTTTAAAAAGCAATTCTGTATTCAATGATTATAGGTTCAGTTCAATCTTGAATATCCCCACCCAAAAAGAAGGCTTGCTTTGGAGTCTTCATCTTTTGCTTAGGGTGTCATTGGGAGGTGATGGAAACTTTGGGAGGTGGCACCTAGTAGGATCAAGTTGGGGGGTTGAGAGCAGATGCTTAAATTGTTGTTGGGACCCCAAATTCTCCCCATTCATTTGTAAGTTTCCTGGGAGCCATGATATAGCTTTCTACACCATATGCATCAGCCATAGACATGAGATATTGCACATCCTAGGGTTCCAAAACCAGAAATGAACTAAAGATGTGCCAGCATTCCTTTTAGGCTCCAACGAACAATTACCTGGCAACTATCTGGTAGGCCTGGCTTACTGTAAAATGGGCTTGTTGGCCCCTTCTCCCTCTCTGACACTTCTGTCTCTCTCTGTCTCTCTCTGTCTCTCTCTGTCTCTCTCTGTCTCTCTCTCTCTCTCTCTCTCTCTCTCTCTCTCTCTCTCTGATTCTTTTCTCTCCCTGACTCCTTTTTCCATCTCTCCCCTTCCCCCTTCCCTTTCTCTCCATTTCCTGGTTAGTCTCTCCTCTTTCCTCTCTCCTCCCCTCCCCTTCTCTTCCACTCTCCCTTTCTCTACTGTCTTCTCAACTCCTTTTCCCATGCCCAAAATAAACTATTCTACACTAAAGCTGCTATCTCAGGGGGAAGGGATACCCCAGCATGGGCCTATAGAGGCACCCCTCTCACTCCACCATATCATGTTCTATAAAATGTATACTAGTTTCTTATATATATATAAAACACAAGATGTATTGAAATTTTTCATACTGTTTTGTGGCAGAAAACCTTTGGATTAAAACTTTCTTTCTCAGGTGAAAGTCTATTTAAGATACAAGATAAGAAAAAGAGAAAAAAGAATAAAACAAAAGAATTAAGATGCCATTTACCGAGAGAGGTGATACAAGAGCATGATCTAAAAGGCAGTGTTTCTCATTTGTGGGTGGAAACCCCTTTGGCATGGGTCACATATCAGATATACTGCATATCAGAGATTTACAATATCAAATTATAGTAATGAAGTAGCAAAAATATAAGTTTATGGTTGGGGTGGTCATCACAACATGAAGAACTATGTTAAAAGGAAGGTTGAGAACCACTGATCTAAGCAGTGAAACATTCTGTCACTAGAGGAAGCTCAAGATAGGAAGTCAGTAACTCAAAATCACTTCAGGAAGTCCCTGAAACTGACTAGATTCTATAGTCCCCCCTTCACAAGAGGATAAAAATTTTAAAGATTGCAGAGAGTCACACACACACAAGCACAAGTACCTGGAATAAACAGATAGCCAAACTGCCAAGAAGAAATAAAGACCACCCCAAGTTGCCTAGAAGAGATGCAGTCCAACTGAACCATCAGGAATGGACCAGACACCATGCAACTACTTGAGCTGATTGCGGATTGTGCAGTGCATTGTTGGTTCTGAGTTTTGATGGCTGTCATACATGCTTGGATTAGCTTTGGTGATGCAGCTGTTTTTCAGTAATTTCCCCTGTGAATAACTCTGCACCTATGTTGCTATAAGTAACCCCAACAAAACTAAATGGTTCATTTAGTTGGACTTTGGTGTGTCCAAACTTTTGTGTTGTATCTGTTCTAGTATCTTTCTTTCAATGCTAAAACTCAAGAGGACCTTAATGAAAATTTAAGCATAAACTCTTAGCTTTGTCTTATCACCTGTTTTATAAATGAAAAAAATATTTATTTTAAAATTTAGGTTGAAAAACTCTCATAAATAGATCTAAATGACTCCTCAGGGAAAAATGAATTATAATTCCTCAAATTAAAAGATGAAAGTATTTCAACTTTTGTGTTATTATTTGTAACACAAATCAAAAAGCTATAAGACACTACAAAGGTACCATATAATCACAGATTCAAGATTTTATACATATAATTAATATAAAACTGTGAAATATGGAAGCAAAAGTTATTTCACACACATAACTAAAGGAATACTAGTCACCATACATAAATTATAGAAGATACAATATAGATCTTGGATTAAATGATTTGGTAATTTCAGTTAAAACAAACCAAATTTTCATCTATAATTATATTTATGAAATTACATATAAAATTTGCATATTTTAAGACATTTGAAAAGAACATCATTATCAGTTTATAAATGAAGTTATTTTTATATCCAATATAACAGAATCTATTTAGGAGAAATATAAGAATTTCAGTATTCTATTATGTATTTTGTTTGCACTAACTTTTTAAAGAGCCATGTTATCTATGTTATTGTTATAATGGTCACCAAATTTGGGTAAAAATCAACAAAGAGTTGAATTTGCCTCATACTGTTTGCTTATTAGTGTTGTGCACACATGTAGTCTTTGCACAAATCATCTAATACTAAACTTTCAGCAGAAGTAGAAAAATGTAATCCAAACTCACAAAAGTATTTTGAGCACTACAATACAAACTGATTTGCAAAATAGGGGGATTTAAGCATACAAGCTTATTGAAAAGATAAATAACATAGTATGACTAGAAATATTGTCACAGTGTTTTCTAGACTATGCTGCAACAGGAAAACTTCTTTATTATAACATACTTAGTATTCTAATATGTAGATCTTTAGTGGTAATTCTATTCAATATATTGCACTATTTTCAACATTATATGGTGTATCCTTCTTATATACCATCCCTGCTCTTTCAAATTCATAAACTCTTTTTAAGCTAGCTTAATATACATGTATATTCAGTCCATGTAATGTCACTTGCATGTGTGTTTTCAGGGCTGGCCATTTGGTACTGGACAACTAATTTGCATGCTCTTCCCTGGGAAGACAATCTTTTTGCTCTTAGCTTTGCACAATTGCCTGTAGTTCTGTGTGTAAGGGTGAATTCTCTTAGACTTCACCCTATCCACTTGGACATGTAATCACATGCCAGAAGTTCTCTATCAAAGAATGAAATATATGAATGTTTGTTCTAAATTATTTTAAACTATTTTATATTTAAAACGCTCCTGTGTTCATTCAATATATATTTATAATTCATGAAGCCTGGTGTCATCACTGATTTTAGGGAACCCTTTTAGTAAAGAAAATAAAATACATAAACAAAGCGCAGTCTGCTAAACCTTGGAGTTTCTGGACTCTCAACTGGACATGACTGGGATGGCCTCTAATGTTTACTGTTTGCCATTCGTCTATTTTCATGAACAATAAAGACATATGTTGGAAGTTGTAATTTGAATGAGAATGGCTCCCACAGCCTCACATATTTGAAAACATTTTTTGTCTTCCAATACTGCCCATATTGACTTATCCTGCTGTCTTCAAACTCACATTTGTTCTGGAAATATTAGAAGATGTGGCCCTGCTGAACAATTGTTGTGGATAGCCCCAGCTTGTATTTTGATGCTAGTTCCACTTTCCTGGGAGGGGCTACAGAGGAGTAGTGAATCTATACACAGGTGACATCTTGTGAACCTTCTGTCCAATTAAATTTGTAAAATAAAGGCTAGAGCCAGTGATTGGGCAGTGAAGGGGAGGTGGAGAAAAAGGCTTAGGGGAGGAGAGAAGAAGAGGAATTCAATATAAGAAGTAGTCGCGGAGGAAAGAATAAGAAGGAAGTCGAAGGAGGAAGGTGAAGGAGTAGGAAGCCAACGAAGGAGGACCGGAGGTGGAAGGACAAGCAGGTGTCCTGGATAAACCGCAAGTTATAAAGGATCTCATAGCTGGGGAATAGAGTAGTGTAATGGTAGTAAATCGCCCAATCTAGGCATGCAATTTATACCATAATTATTGAGTTGTGTTTTCCTTTACTGGTCTTATTTGGGTCGGAAATTTACAACAACAAACGAAGGTGTGGGCTTGCTGGAGGAGGTGCAGCCCTACTGGAGAATGTGTAATCCCGCTGGAGGAGGTGTGCCATTGTGGCAAGCTTGAAGCTCCAAAGCCCTCCCATCATCCTCATTATCTCCTACTGCTGCTTCCAAATTATTAGCTGTCCCTGCCATCGCAGATTCTAACTCTCTGAAATTGTAACCTCAGTTTGAAACATCCCTTTAAAGCTGCCTTGGTGAGGGTGTTTTATCACAGCAATAGGAACGGAATTAATACAAAGAGGTCCAAGTAGCGAATTGGTTAAAACCTCTGGCTCTGATGGCAAACGCTTCATCTGCGTCCATGCATGCTTCTTACTTCTTAGATGTGAGCCCTTGAGGAATTCGGTATGCTTTTATGTCTCAATTTATTCATCAGTTATGGGGAAATATACATAAATTCTGTTCCCTAGAGTCCTTAATTATTTGTAAAATGTACTTAGGATAGTGCAAATACTTCATAAATTTAACTATTTGATATTATCATAATGATATTCCAATATAGGCACACAGTCACAGTTGATTCTGTGAAAAAGTCAAATGCCAACTTTACCCTATAGGTACTGATTGTGTCACATGCGAATTCTGCTTCCATGGCTGATACCTCCTATATCTGCTCTAAAGGACATTCTATGAATTGTAGCATAATGGATTCCAATTATTTATGCTATGGTCTTATGTTTGGCTCAATATCATGATGATGATTTATGTATATTGGCCACTCTGATGTTCAAGGGAGCTTGCAAGCAAGATAAATTAATTATTGTGAAGTGTATAGATGACTAATCAAATATAGACAATCAAGATTATACACACATATATTTATAAGAAAAAAAGAGTACTGTAACCTAATATTGGGACTAACACTTCCATTTATAGCTGATTTTTATTCACTGCAGTTAAATTTAATAAGATTTAATAATCTTATTCTTGACTATGGTTTAATCTTCTTTAAAAAAACTTAAAAGATTAAAAATGTTTTGCGACAAGACTCACAGCAATTGAATAGCACTTACCTGTTTTATTATACAATTCTATTATGTGAAATTTTTTGTGTGATCAGTGAAAGTATATCTTTCACACAAACATATGCTAAATTGTTGGGTTGAAATATCAATGTTTCCTAAAAATTCTTTATTTCAAAGGTATAAAGAAATTGATGAAAAAATATAAATGGAAGAAAATGTTGAAAGACAGAAGTCTACAGAGTAACAGCTTGAATGCATGCATGCAAACAGAGTCTAGTGTTTCTGTCCTCTAGTCCCAAACCCAGAACTGAATCCATGGAATAATCTCAGTGAATTAATGTCTTGAAAAGTTGGGAAGCTCATGGTTTTATGAATTACACAAAAAGGGTAGTCCTGTTTTGAGGCACAGAAGTAAATCTGAGAAGTTGGATATTCTGTGTTCTATACCTATTTGGTATTTGATCTCCTTTATGATGTCATGCCACAAAAAAAAAAAATAATAATATAATAAATAGAGGCACACATGATAGATGTTAGGATGGCTAGAAATAATGATATTCTATTTATCTAGAGCAATAGCTTATGTAATTTTATAACGTCAATTATGAGTAATAATTTGTCATAGTTAAAGAGCAAAAAGGTCAAAATGCATTGTCCTGACCAATGCTTGGTTTTTCATGCATGCAAGCAGCTTGGCAGCAGTCCCACCTTCCTAGTAAGAACTTAACACTTTACTTACCGATGACAGTTGTGACTATAAAAACAATTCACTCACAGAGAGACTATTTGATAAGTTAAAATCAAAACAGAGGGAAATGCAGCATATCATATTTTCAAGTAAATTCATTATTGTTTTGATGTGACAGTATTGGAAATTAATTTGGAGGAAAGGCCTTGGTCCTGTGAAGGCTTGATGACCCTGTGTAGGGAAATTCCAGGGTGGGAAGGCAGGGGTGGGTGGAGGGCACCCTCATAGAAGCAGGGGGAGGGAGGATGGGATAGGGGGTTTCTAGAGGGGAAACAAGGAAGGGGATAATATTTGAAATGTAAATAAATAAAATATTCATTAAAAAGAAAAAAGAAAAAGTATTAATAGAAAACTTTTAATTGTCTAAATGAAGCTGGATATTTTGTTTTTATCTTCTCACATTTTATTATTTTTATCTTCATTAAGGCACAGGTTTTCTTAAATGCTCTGGGCATATCTGTTTCATAATTAAAACTATCAGAAATGAACTATTAAAAGAGTGAGGTCTATCCCTGAATTTGTCTTGTATCTAAATAGTGCCCATAATTCTTTTAGGGCTCCAGAAAACAACTAAAATTTTAATTGCAGAATTCCTTTCACCTTTCTTGGTAAGGCTGAGTTTTCTATTCCATGTGATTTTCTTTCTCAGGCCTTTGATAAAATTGTTTTTAAAGATAACAACACACACACACACACACACACACACGAGAGCAGCAAACAGAGAAGAGAGAGAGAGAGAGAGAGAGAGAGAGAGAGAGAGGAGTTCAGAATCATAGAACTTAAAAAGTAGCTATATGGCTATTACTTGCACAAACTTACAGAGCTGGAATGATCCAAGAGATTAAGTATTCTAGAGGGATTTTCGCCCTTAAAGATAGTAAATAATTTTAGATTTGTAAAGGTCTTACAAATATACTACTGTTAATAATCCCTTCATCTAGGTGCATCTAGTGTTAACAGTATATATAATATGGCACATATATTTCTAAAAGCAATATTTGTGTAGGACTCCTGATTACACACCATCTTTAGGTTTCTCAAATTTTCAAGTACACTAAGAAAAAGACCACACACATTTTTAAATATCTTATTTGCATATATGAACCTGCGGTTTATAATGATGAGGTAGGCAATGAATTTAAGATCACAAAGCAAGCATATGACATAGCTGGTGTTCTAGTCTCTGTTCAAAACTAGGCTTCATAATCACACAGAATCCCTCCATGACCATGGTTTCTATCCTATGGACCTCTGTACAACATAAGACTCCAGTCTTTCTAGGAAGTAACTTGCTTGGAACCTAAGGACATCACTGTGTCAAAGTAAACAATTTCTGTGAACATATGCAACTTTTCTGTGATCTGAATTCCCCAAATTCTAGGCCATTTGGTTCAGACAATGCCTAGAACAAAGAGTACATATTCCATGCACAATACTGCTTGAAATCTAACAATATGTTCCACTGATTTGCAATAGAAGTAGAGACTCACATTTTTAAAGACACAGTGAAATTATTGTTTTAAATGTAACATAAATAACTGCAATTAATGTTTTGTTTCATGTTAGTGTTTCACAAAAGTAAATGTGTTAAACAGCTATGATAGAGTTGATCTCAGATGAAAGGTTTCAGTGTCAAACGATTTATTTTTAGTAATCATGTACTTATCTCCTATTGCTCCTTTAGACAGGTATTTGAGCAGTGATTTCTCTGAAACTTATCTGTTATACTGACACTGATTTCATGACTGTTGCTTCTGTTTATAAATTCACCTGCAATATGGCTTCTTACTGTTGCTCTTCATAATCAGATTAATTCAGACAAAGCTGCTTCACAGAAGCAGCCAAAACCACTGCTAATAATAGTCTTTGCCCTACTTTCCAGTGTTTTCAAAAGAATTACCAGTGGTTCTTGTTCACACGATAGTCACATTAGCCCATTGCTGTCCCTGCTCACAATAGCACATGATAGCAATGGACTGTGACACTAGTTATGTGTGTGTGTGTGTGTGTGTGTGTGTGTGTGTGTGTGTGTGTTTGGTAATAGGAGAGACAACCTGTTTTGACCTAATTTATAATTTCAAAGTATTAAATTACATGATTTTATGGGATCAACCCTCTGCAACCACATACAAATTAAATTCCGAGAATCAAGTAAATGAATGCATTTATTGCTCTATGGTTACTCAGCAAGAAATTTACCAACAGTTATAGCTTAAAGAAAAAATGATAAGGCGCTGCTGATTATCCCTTTAAGAATGAACAAATTTTGATCCCTAGAATAAATCAGAGAAAATAATAATTAGTATATCACTGGTGAAAAGGACAAATGGTCCTCTCCATTCTGGCTGTGTATTCCTATCTCTTGAAAATAAATTTGTAGGTTTGTAAGTCTGTGCTCCTTTCACACCCACAGAAATATGCCCCAGTAGGTCTCAAGCAAATATTGTTTTGATACTTCTCCAAAGAATTTAATGTACAACTCATTCCCGAGAAATACATAGAGGGGAAATAATGCCAAGAGGCCTTTCTGTCTAGTGCTCTTTATTCACTCATCTGTTTTGACTTAAACCAAGGATTTACTATGCATTAGAAGTTTACCCATTTCATATATTAGTTGATAAACAATTATCAGAAAAGCAGAAAATATTAAGGAAAATATATACATGCCACAGATGCATCCATCCAAAGTAATACTGATCATTTATTTCGTTTTAATCCATACTCTTAGAAATTTTGATATCAAGCTGATAGTACATTTTATTCCTTACCTAAGGCATACCATAGACATGATCAAATGGGGCCACCACCTGTAACTCATCACAGCTGACACTGCAGCCCAGCTTTCTCCATGTGGAAAGCCTTCTCTTCAAAAGCCCTGTATGTGTGGAAATCTTAAGTGGGGGAAGAAGAGAGAGAGAGAGAGAGAGAGAGAGAGAGAGAGAGAGATTTCACTTCCGGCCCAGCAAGGGCTCATCAGTGGTATTGAATCCTGTATGTGGTACAGGACCTCAGCATAAATGTTCCTATTCTCCATAACCAAGAGTTCTCTCAAGTTAGTCCTTTTGTTTCTTTCACCCCTGCCCTTTGTGCTAGTCTGGTTCTAACAGTGTCTTAAGCCAACAGGCTTTCAGACCTTACTCTTTTTTAAAGAAGAGTCACCTTCCAAACAGAAATTATTAAAAAAAAAAATCTTAGTCCTAGCTGTATTAATTTTCAAAATCATACCACAAACAAAAGAACCCCACACTCACTAATGGACAGATCATTAAAACAGAAATAATAGAGATACAATGAAACTAACAGAAGTTATGACCCAAATGGATTTAACAGATATCTGAAGAACTTTTCACCCCTCAAACAAAAGAATATACCTTCTTCTCAACACATCATAGAAATTCTCTTAAACTGATCTATAATTGGACACAAAATAAGTCTCAACAGATACAAGAAGAGTGAAATAACCCTTTGTGTTCTATCAAGTCATCATGGACCAATGCTAGAATTCAAAAACAGCAGAACAACCACATACTAAGGAAATTAAACAACCTCCACTCAATGATATCTTTGTGTAGACTTTCTAGAATTCAGTGAAAATGAAGACATAATATATTCAAATGTATGGGACAACAGGAGGAGTAGATAGCGAGAAATAGTCAAATTCAGGGACTGGAAATGAGCAATTAGAAACTAAGAGAACAATACAAAGAATCAACAAAACCAATAGCTGGTTCTTTGAGAAAATCATCAAACCCTTAGCCAAGCTAACTAAAAGGCTGAGAGATAGTATCCAAATTAAGACAATCAGAAATAAATAGGGATACATAATAACAGAAGTTGAAGAAATTTTTAAAAAATCATAGGATCTTACTAAAAAGCCTATACTCCACAAAACTGGAATATCTCAATGGAAATGCATGATATTCTAGACAGATACCGCAAACCAAAGATAAATTTAAAAAAAAGGTAAACTGTCTAAAATGTCCTATAACCTCTAAGGAAATAAAAGCAGTCATTACAAACCTCATAAACAAAAAAAGCCAGGACTAGATGGTTTTTAGTGCAGAATTCTACCAGACTTTCAAAGAGCTTATTCTAATACTCTTCAAACTATCCACAAAACATAAACAGAAGGAACACTTCTTAATTCATTCTATTAGACTACAGTTACCCTGATACCTAAGCCACACAAAGACTCAACACAGAAAGAGAACTTTAGATCAATTTTGCTTATGAATATTGACACAAAAATAGTCAATACAATTCTCACAAACTGAATCTAAGAACACATCAATAAACAGTCATTCACCATAATCAAGTACAAGGATCCAGGGATCATTCAATATATATTACAAAAAAAAAAAAAAAAAGCAATCAATACAATACATTATATAAACAAATTCAAAGAAAAATAATCACATGACCATCTCTTTAGATGCCGAAGAATCCTTTGACAAAATCAAACACCTCTTCATACTAAATGTATTGGATAGAACAGAAATTCAAGCGCGTACCTAAACATAATAAAACAATACAGAACAAGCCAATAGCCAAATTCAAGGCACTACCTAAACATAATAAAAGCAATACACAACAAGCAATAGGAACATTAAAATTACAAAATCGGAGAAGGAACTTCCAAGAAATCCTACAAAATCAGGGACACACCTAGGCAACAGGCTCTCTCTCTCTCTCATCACTCTCACATCTCTCAAGTCTCTCTCTCTTTCTCTCTCTCTCTCTGTACTTCAAGGTATTACTGAGAACTTCTAACTAGAGCAATACAACAAAAGAAAGATCAAGGAATACAAATAGTAAGGAAAATTCAAGTATCACTATCAATGAAAGATAGATAGTATACTACTACAAGTGACCCCCAAAATTCTAACCAGAAGAACTCCTAAGATGATTAAGAACACTTCAGTAAGAATGTCTGGAAAATAAATTAAACTCAAGGAATAGTAACCTTTGTTTATTCAAATAAATAATATGGACAGTAAAAAGAAATTTGGAAAACAGCAACAATTCACAAAGACTACAAATAATTATATAATATATTGGTATAACTTTAACCAAGCAAGTGAAAGACTTGTATGAATTTCAATGTCCTGAAGAAAGAAATGGAAGAAGGATCAGAAGTTGGAAAGATACCCCATGCTCATGGATAGGTAGGATTAACATAGTAAATAGCTATCCTGACAAATCAATATATAGATTCAATGGAACCCAACAAAATCAACAAGATTCTTCAGAAACATGAAAAGAGCAATTCTAAACTCATTATGGAAAAAACAAAATATCTAGATAGCCAAAACAATTTGAACAATAAAAGACATCTAGAGGAATCACCTATCCCTTACTAAGCTGACTACAGAGCAATTAGTGATTAAAAACTGATGGTATTGGTACAAAGACAGACAGATCACAAAGGGATAGAAGCAAAGACACAGAAATAAACCCATCCACTATAGACAAATGTTTTGACAAAGAACCAAAAGCAACAGTGGAAAAATGAAAATCTTCAACAAACTGGAACTAACAGGTGATGTGCATGTAAGGAATGCAAATGAGTCCATATTATTCACTGGGAAAACTGAAATCCAAGTGAGATCAGGACCTCAACAGAAAACCAAATACACAGAAGTTAAGAGTCGAAAAGTTAGAAATATCTTTGAACACTATTGACACAGGAGAAAATTCGGAACAGAAACAAATGGCTCAAGCTTTAAAGATTTATTACATTGATATTGTTACCTGAACTGAAAAGCTTAGGTAACACAACAGGACATGTCATAGGACAAAATGTCACGTTTACAGATTGGAAAAGAGCTTCACTAACAACTATGTTTGACCAGAGGATAATATCCAAATATGTAATGAATTTAAGAATTATGACTCTACCATAACACAAATTAACAAGCTCAGAGTTTGTTAAAAAAATTGTCTGTACAGATCCTAACCTTAGAATTTCTCCATTGGGCTCAGTTTAATGGTTAGCTGTGAGCATCTGCCTCTGAGTATGTCAGACTCTTGCAGACCTCTAAGGAGACAGCTATATCAGGCTCCTGTCAGCATGTACATCCTGCCATCCACATCAACCTCTACCTTTGGTGACTGCACATAGGATGGATATCTAGGTGGAATAGTCTGTAGACGGTCCCTCCTTCATTTCTGTCCTGCACTGTGTCTCCATATTTGCACCCTTGAGTATTTTGTTACTCCTTCTAAGAAGGACTGAAGGCTCCCCTATTTGGTCATCATTCTTCATGAGCTTTATGTGGTCTGTGAGTTGAATCTTGGGTATTTCAGGCTTCTGGGCTAAAATCCAATAATCAGTGAGTGAATACCATGTATGTTCTTTTTGTGATTGGTTACTTCACTCAGGATGATATTTTCTAGTTCCATCCATTTATATATGAATTTATCAAATTCATTGTTTTTAATAGCTGAGTAATATTCCATTGTATAAATGTACCACATTTTTTGTATCCATTCCTCTGTTGAAGGGCATCTGGGTTCTTTCCAGTTTCTGGCTATTATAAATAAAGCTGCTATAAACATAGTGGAACATATTTTCCTTGTTATGTGTTAGAGCATCTTCTGGAACAGGAGAATTTTCAACAGAGGAATCTTGAATGGCTGAGAGCACTTAAAGAAATATTTAACATTCTTAGTCATGAAGGAAATGCTAAATCAACATCACCCTGGGAGTCCACCTTATACCAATAAGAAAGGCTAACATCAAAAATTCAAGTGACAGTACATCTTGGTGAGGATGTGGAGAAAGGGAAACACCTTCCACTGCTGGTGGGATTGCAAAATTGTACAACCACTCTGTAGAATCAATCTAGCTGTTTCTCATAAAACTGGAAATATTTCTACCGAAGACCCAGGTATATTGCCCATGGGCATATACCTAAAGATGTCTCCACCATACCACAAGGACATGTGCTCCATAATGTTCATAGCAGCCATATTCGTAAAAGCCAGAAACTGGAAGCAAGCCAGATGTTCCTCAACTGAAGAAACTATACAGAAAATGTGGTTCATTTACACAATGGAATACTATTCAGTTATTAAAGTCGAGGACAACATGAATTTCAGCCAAATAAATGTAACTAGTAAATATCATCCTGAGTGAGATAACCCAGACTCAAAAGGTCATGAATGATATGTACTCACTGATAAGTAGATATTACCCAAAAAGGACAGAATAACCATGATACACCCCACAGACTCAAAGAAGTTAAACAAGAAGGAAGGTCCAAATGAGGATGCTTAAATCCCACTTTGAAGGGGGAACAAAATAGCCATGGGAGGCAAAGGGAGGGAGAGTTCTGAGGTGGGGCACGGGACAAGGAAGGAAATAAGGGAGCAGGATCAGGTATTAGGAGCCACAGGAGAGACTCAACGAGCCAGGAGAATGAATGGAATATACATCTTCCGGGATGTGTGTGTGTGTGTGTGTGTGTGTGTGTGTGTGTTGTGTGTGTGTGTAAGCGGTGTGTTAGGGGAAATTTCTAAGAAGTCTTAGAAACATGAGATGGGGGCAGATTCCATGACTTCATTCAGGTGACTTTAGCTAAAATGCCCAAGAGTTGGTCTATGGAACCTGAAGAGACCTCCAGTAGCCAGACAGGACTCCCAGGGGAGGTATGGCACACCAACTTGTGGGGAGCTCCCAGAGATTTAGCCACCAACCACAGAGCATATAGTCTGGTCTGAGGGCCACGATAATATGGAGCATAGGACTGTCTTTTCTGGCCTCAGTGGTAGAGGATGTGGCTAATCCTGCAGAGACTTGATGCCCCAGGTGGGGGAGATAACCAGCGAGGATGTCACCCTCTCAGAAGTGAAGAGGAAGAGGGATGGTGGGAAGAACACTGCGAGGGGGGAACTGGGGAAAGCAGCATTTGGAATGTAAATAAATAAAATAATTAATGAGTAAATAAAGAATTGAAAAGATAAGGATTTACCTGCTACTAGTATTTACATAAAAGTCAAGTGGTTGAGCAGCCTGTTGCACACAGTTTTCTATAATCTGGTCCAGTAAGACAGATAGAACTACCTCTCTCTCTCTCTCTCTCTCTCTCTCTCTCTCTTCTCTCTCTCTCTCTTCTCTATCTCTTCTCTATCCTCTCCTTCCCTCCCTCTCCTCCCTCTCCCTCTCCTCCTTCTCCTTTCCTCTCTCTCCTTCCCTTGCTCCCTCCCTCCCTCTCTTCTTGCTCCCTCTAATAGGAATTAGATCTATGTACTTATAGATGTTCGACAGGCAATCATCCACTAAACTGTATACTTTACCCTCCTTTGCTGTCTTCCAAACAAGAATAAGCTTTATTGCATGAAAAGCACACACATAATGGAGGCATTTAAGCCATTTATTATAATTTTCATGACATTACAACTAACATATGAATTTAAATTCATAGCCTTTGTATAGGATTTACATCTTCTTGTTCCTGAACAGACTGTGTAAGCAGGTAATTACTTCCTACTTGAAATCCTCACATCATTTAAATTGACCCCATTGCCTAAATAATCATGAAAATGTCCATACATAGCAAGAAAACATTGTTTTATTGATATACAATGCATGGATATCTAGGACAGACTAGCGGGTAATGCTTGGTTCCTTAACTCATTAAAATTAAAATATTGAGGATGCTTAAATTTACAAAAGAAGAAATGAATCGATCTGAGCAAATAATACATAAAATAAGATGATTAAATTTTTGCAGCAGTACCTTAAGAGTGATTATTTTTTGTTGTGGGATTCAGTTTTGTGCAGTTAATAAGAAATAATTTAATTGTAACCTAATTATAAATAAATTAAGTGTTTTCCAGGTACTTAAAAATCCTATTCATGCATAATCTTTTTTTACATAAATTATTGAGGCTTCCACTCCTATAAAATATGAAAAGAAATGGAAGGCAAGAAAGAGCCAAAGTACTCAAGATAGGGACCGAATAACAACGTTGTGGGAGTTTTAGTAGAGTAACTGTTTTGCTTCATCTTTACAGAGAGTAAATAATTTTGGCAGAAGCTAGAACCAGGCATTCTGTTTCCTTCAGTGAAGTATTCACCCACAGTGCTTTTTGTCAGTGTGTTTGCAGAGCTTTTGTTCCTGTAAAAGTGGATTCCAATACACTTAGATTGACAGGCATTCAGTGCTGGAGATTATTTTCTCTTTGACTACAGAAGCACCACAAAGCAGTTAGAAAGACCACAAGAGAAGCACAAATGGAAGTCCAATAATGTCTACCTTTCTCTCCATTGCAGTCACCTTTGTTCCACACAGTGAGGGACCTCGGATATACATGCACATATTTTCAGCCTGGCTCATGTGTATAAAACCCTCCAGCACAAGCAGCTTGCTCTCTGCTCTACCGTCCCAGTGATGCACATGCTAGATGCACAGTTTGAAGATAAAAGAAGAGGTACAGCTCAGCTTGTAAGGAGACATAAAGCAATGGGTCAGGATTACCAGGTTCCTAGTTCACAGAATTGGCTACGGTGAGTAATAAGATGTCTAATTGGATGTAGGTTGTGACCTCGGGAACATTTAATCTGGTTTGGAGAATTGAGGTCAAAGGAAGATCACAGAAAAGCATGACTTGCCAACACACAAAGCCCATAGCACAGCTGCCTCAGATTCTTAGGTCCCTGGTGAAGACTGCAGGCATATCCTGAGTATGAGAAGGTAGTTGCTCTTACCATGAAAATGTGGGCATGCTTTGGAAACCGTAAAAGCTAGATTCCAGAGATCTACAGAATCATACAGGTTACAAGATGCAGTCATACTTTCAACTGACTTTATCTTTCTCTCCCAGTCACACCCATCCCTCATTAGAAATGTTTTCTTTTTAGTGTGAAGATGCCTCAAAGTATCTTTAAAAGCCCAAGTTAACTGCCGCTATCGTTCCTTCTCCAGGCCAACAGCAGCAGAATTACATTTAGACACCATTTTTCATGTTACTTTAACATATGTTCCCACACAAATTTACATTAATCAACATGTAGCCTCTCTATTACAGTATAACTTTATTATGTTTTATAACCTAGATCACTCCTTCTTTGCCTTAAACCAGACCAACACTTGTTGTATACAAAGGACAGATGTAATAACAGATGCATTGGAAACACATTTTAGATATTTTTTAAAAATTACTGTGCTATTAAATTAATCTTTTTTTAAAACTCCTTTTATCGTCTTCTTTTATTGACTTTTTTCGAAATGTGACATATTATACTAATTGTTTCATTCATGAGTGGCCTGTAGTCTATAAGAACTGATCCCGATCAGTGCTTCACTACTTTTTAATTCTTATGTAAACGGATATCATGTTAATAATAATACACAGCTTCGCTTCCCCATCATGTAACATTTCTGATATGTCACTAAAGCAGTCTACATAATGTGGAAATAAATGTGTGTCCATGCCCCAAATGCAACCTCACTTCTGAGAACAGATTGCAGGTACCAGATTGTACCTTTCTCAAACGTAATTAAAAGGAAGAGTAAATCCAATTCCTGAAGGTACTCATTTACTTATTTGATGGATGTTTGTCTACATTATATATCTAGATAACTGAAAGCTATTGTAACCATCTAAAGAGATCTGAGAATATAGCTACTAGCTTTCTTTCTTTCTTTCTTTCTTTCTTTCTTTTTCTTTCTTTCTTTCTTTTCTTTCTTTCTTTCTCTTCTTATTTTCTTTATGCTTTCAGTATGACCAATTCTGATTGACAAAAATACATAACTGAGCCAAAGAACATATAACTTTTATCATACATTAGCATTGTATTTATATTGATTTTTTTCAAGAAATTCTTAGATCTTTCTTCATCACTTGAGTTATTTTGTTTTATATAACTTGAACTTGCGCATTTACCACTACTAATTATTTTCTAGACATACTATCAGGAAAAAATTCAGTTTTGGGTGTAAAATTATAAGAAGTAGTATTTTCCTTAACCTTCAACTTATGAACTTGAAACCTAATACAAGCAGCTCTTCCTAATACTAAAAAAAAAATAAAAAAAAAAAAAAAAAAAGAGAGAGAGAGAGAGAGAGAGAAGAAAACATTCCTATTAATTTCTTATCTTGGAAAACCTTTAACTAGAATTTTACAGGTAACTCATATGGAACTTTTTGATACAAAATAGTTAAGCCAAATTCTTCAGATATTTTTCTCTCATTTTATTCAGTTCATTAGAAATTCTGTTACATACATTAAAAAACAATCCAGAACATGACAACTTTTGACCATTTTTTTTTCAGCAATCAAGTTGGTTCAAACCATACTGCTTCCTGTGTATTAGAGCAGTAAATTTAGGACTCATTTCGGCTTCTCCTGCCTTCTTTAATCCACTCTCAAGTAGCTAGAAAACATAAAACTAGGTGGCTAGAAAAAGGGCTAGGGTTCAAAGTACTTTCTATGAAAACCTGAAGACCTGAGCACAGACTCCCTAGACCTATATTAAGAAGAACGGGAGTGAGTTACAATAAAACACATTACATGCATATATAAAAATATTAAATATATTCACACACATATATGTATATATATATGAAAATTAATATAGATTGAGTCTTGGTGGCATGTGCCAATAAATCCAGTGAAGGGGCATTAATTAGAATCATATAAATCTGGGAGATTCATTGTCAGAAACCCTAGGTGGAACCCAAAGCTCCAGGATCACTGAAAGACGAAATCTCAAAAAATAAGGGGAAAATTCCTAAGTCTCCCTCTTCTTAAACATGCATGCAGTTACATATCCACATACACATAGGTACATACACATTATGCACAACACACACACACATAAACACAACACACACACAAGAACAGATGTTTTTCTTCTATTTAAACCCAAAGTACATCCCCAGAGGACTGGTGTAGGGAGGGGATCTAGGTTCACACAGATTGTGGACAGTCTGTTCTGGTCTGGGAACCAAACACAAAACATCTGGCACGGAAGCTGCACTCTAATACACATGGCCTGTGTTCCTAAAATTAGACTCATATGCTTTGTTTTAGTGCTATGAATTTTACAACCTCACAATATCAAATAGTCTTTATCCAAATTCTGACATGAATTAGTTTTACCATTCCTACATCTAGTTCTGGTAGCAATATTAAACTTTGGGAAATGGCATTCACTTATAATTTTCATATATATTTTAATGTGTATGTATTCATGCCTTAGCTTTGGAAAGAAAGTCTATGGTTAAATTCTATGTCTCTTATGTCTTAACTGCAAGAACCAAATGACCACTATCCATGACTGCAATTTGTTTCTTTAAAACTGTATACACATATACAGTGTAACTTTTCATGTCCACTTTCTACTCTCTCATTCCAATCTCTCAGGTCCCCTGGACTTCATACTATGTCTTTAAAAATAACAACTTCATCCAATTAATGCTGCCCATATGTGATGGGTATAGATAGAGTCATCTACTAGGTCATGGGCAAACCTACCAATAGTAATGCTTTCATTGAAAAGGGACTCTCCCTATACAGACATCATCTGCCATGAGATCCACACCTAGGCAGAGTTGGAATATAGAGAGCTCCTCTCCATTCATATTGCAATTCTTCATTGGCTTAATCTTATGCATGTAACCATAGATACTGTACATTCATGTGCTAAACAGTCATTCTACATTCAGAGATCAGAATTTCATGCCAAAGGATGACTTCATATCATATTATACAGATAAATTGCAATTCATTTTCATTAATGATTTATTCACAATAGCTAGCAAATGAAACCAGTATATATATATATATATATATTATATATATATATATATATATATATATATAGTTGTGTGTGTTTATCATGGAATATTACTCAGTAATAAAGAAAATAGAAGTCATAGCATTTTCCTATAAGTGAGGTGAAACTAGAACCAATTATACACATCAAATTTTCAAAACCCAAAACCCAAAGAGATAACCACTGTATGTCATTTTATATGGGGGTTAGCTTTCAGTTGCCATATTGTGTGTTTAGTTTTGGTACATGTAGAAGCTACAAACCTATAAATGGACCACTGTACTGATGTGCAGAGAAAGGAGTGTATCGAATACTAGGGGCAGAGAGATGAAGCAAGGTAATGGAATAATTGCTGTGGAGTAACAAAGATGGAGAAGAGCTAGCCAAAATGAAGTATATGTGAGAAAGCTCCATGGTAACCTCTGATCTTGTAGCCCAGATAAAAATACTAAAATGGTAACAGCAGAACACATATGATATGAACGAATGTGGAGGTGGGGGAGTACGGAAAACAAAATGACTATGTGAGGATGAAACACAATTAGGAGGGAAAGAGGAGTGTGATGTGTTAACCGAAACTCGTGCTGTATGAAGAACTATGAAACCCCACAGCTTATGTGCTACTTAAACACATACAATCTCTCTCTCTCTGTCTCTTGTCCTCTTCTCTCTGTCTGTCTCTGTCTCTCTGTCTCTCTTCTCTCTCTCTCTCTCTGTCTCTCTCTCTCTTCTCTCTCTCTCTCTTCTCTCTACTCACACACTCACACTCACACACACCTACAACACACACACACAATTTTTAAGGATTTAAAAAAAACTTCTTGCACATGGTTGGACAGTGCTGCTCCCAGAATACAAAGTTATTAAATGAAAATCAGCACATGGACTAAACTTTTCCATACTGTAGAACTGCAAAAAGAACAAGTCACATACTTCCAAAGATGAGACATGAGCAGGTTACTAGGGCTGAAACAAAGGAGAACTTCGGTGAAGCACTTCTCAACAAAGCATGTGGATGCATCTGTGATGCACAGCTGGCCTAAGCCTTGCTTGTGAGCTTCAGATTTGAGGTCCATCGGAATTCTAAAATGGTAAGGGTTGTGATAGATCTGTACTTTCAACACAGTAAGATATAGAACCACCTTAGAGATGAGCCTCTGTATATGTATGTATGCAGGAAACTCTATTGTTTAGTTTAATATAAGGTAGGAAGGTCCACACTTGGGGGTGGAACTTCTGCCTGGGTGGGGTCTTGACCTATGACTGTCTGCTTCTCAATCTGGATAGGACCAGGCCATTTGCTTCAAACTCTTGTTGCTATGATCTGCCCACCATGGTATACTTAACCTCAAACGGTGAGGTAAAATAAACTGTTCCTTAGGTTGCTTTTTAATTTATATTTTTCATCACCCAAATTGGAAAATAAACTGGAACAGAAAAGGAAAAGTTTTGTGTTCCAGTCTTCTGGGTAAGGGAACAATTGAAGGGAGCTTGTGTAGTCACAAACTTTTATACTTGGATTCTTTGTTCCCTGAATAACAACTCTGAGACCTAATTATTTATGAATAAATGCATAGGTTATAAGCTTTGGCTCATTCCCTGACTAGCTCATAACTTATATAACCTGCTTATTATATTCTTTGTGTGCTGTATGGTTAGTCAATTCTCTTCAGTTACATTCATCCATCTCCTCTGAGTCTGGGGTAAAATCTCTCACTTTGGACTCTTTCCCAAATTCTTATCTCTCTCCTAAGATGACCCACCTACTATTTCCTGCCTCAGATAATAGACCATCAGGTTTTTAATTGACAGATGATGCTTCCACAAGTACATAAGAGATGGTCTCTACAAGCTTGTGCCATATTTTCCTTCTCCATCATAGTCTAAGAGTGTGAACATATCTCAGGTACCTGTGATAGGTACAGGTGTGGGGGGATTTGTAAGTGGGTTTGATCCAATTATAGTTCCCACAAAAACCTATTCATATCTTCATGGGCTCTTGGCAATTTTAACACTATTTGACCTAATAACATGTTAGTTCTTTGAATTAACAATTATAAATTCAGACATTTACGTTTGTACTTGAACTCCCTGTGTACCTGATCTGTATTGTTGGTTTTATACATGTATTGAATTCACATCGATATTCTCTCTCTCCACCTACCTATACTTGTTTCTACTCTCTGCTCTTTCCACAGTCTCACTTACGGGTGCATGGCTTGTGGTTTGTTTTGTTTTGCTTTGTGTTGTAACCCATTGCAATTAACAGGGCCACTAATCTCACCATAGTTTCTGAGCTCTTTGTTGGCACTTGGTTAGTTCAGAAGGGTACCCCGCTAGAGATAGTGACTTCCTTTCTCCAAGACTCTATTCCTATCTATATTGTTCAGAGATAAAAGGCTGAGCCCCGAGAACCTTTCCCTTCCTTGATTGATAGTTAACGAGAACTCTTCTATTGTGGGCCTACAGTTGAGAGCTGGTGATTGCAATGGTTCTATCAACTCTAGATAGTGGCATTTCAAAGTCTTGAATGACTCTTATTTACTTTCCATCCTTTATTTGGTAATATTCCTTGAGCTGTAGTGAAGGTAGTCTGAATGAACTGTTTAGATTGGTCCACAGCCCCCACTAATTTTCTGAGTTTTAGACAGCTACCATTCTTTCTACATTATGTGTAGATAACCACTGGCCTTCTGGTTGGATTCAAATGCCATTCCATGGTGGGAGGGGTCATGTGTGATACCAGGAGCCTGGCTCACAACCCAGATCTGGGAAGGGAATAGACCCACAAGGGGAGCTTATTTCTCATGGTTAACTAAACTGATATAAAAGCAACTGCCCTCTAAATACTTGAGTTGATACAAATGGGTTCCTAAACATAATCAGAGAGACCTTCCCCTGCAATGAATAGTGGGGAATGTGGACTCTGTCTTGTGAAACCTTAATGTAACAACTCAGCTACAGTGGAAACAAGGGATGAATCACCCCTAGCTCATCATATACACGCTCTCTGCTGCCTCCTCTTTGCTTGCATAGTAGCTAGCTCATTTATGCCGTTGAGCAGGTAGCTTGACCATTTCTAATATAACAGCTAATGTTCATTTTTTCACATTTTAGGTGTCACAATCTATTCACCCATCTTTACAAATTTTATTCCTTTAATCCTGAACGTCATAGGGTTTATGATTTTACAATTTTTAAAAACAAAGAGTAGAAACCAAATATTATAAATGTATGAGACACAGAAAATATTTAAACACAAAAATAACTCAAGATCCAACGCCCTTAACTGTTTATTTTTAAAATTCCACATTATGACGCACTAATCTTGTACAGTTGTCGAAAAACACTTCAAAGAAAGTGCTCTTGTAAACAAACTCTTCATGACTAGAAAGAACGAAAAGAAGTTCTGTTCTGAAAACATGTCCACCCACACCAGGCATCAAACTCAAACCCAGCCAGGGAGTTAATGTGCCTATTAAACTGCTCTTATTAACTGTCTTTTATTATTTTCCTTGCTGCTTATCATCATCTTCCCGTTAATCTTCAAATGGCAGTTTAAGAGATGGCTGTTGTCACATCTGCAACAATGATTTACTAAGTAAAGGAAAAAGTCATCTTCGATAATATTTTCATTGCAGATTATATCCAGATTCTCTGAAAGCTCTCTATATGCACGATGTAATTATTCCTTAGTAGGTTCATACACAGTTAAATATTCCAGAGACTTGGTACATTTAAAAATAATGGGGAAATCTTCTGACCACTTTTGACTCATATCTAAATGTTTCCAATATCATGTAAAGAGAGATTATACTTGAAATGTATAAATAATGTTCACCATCAGGCATTTTGCTGGCTCTAGGTTTAATCAACTGTATGACATGTGTTAAAGAAGGTGGCTTCAGAGGGACAATAGAATATTTATAGTGCATAACTGCTACTGAGTAAACTAGTGCAGTTCAAACAAATCTTAATAATAAATTGAACAGAAATATAATACTGTCATGAATGTTAAATGTTCAATTGGCCATGTTTAATGAAATATGGAAGTATTTACTGACAGTAAACACATTTGTAGTGGCTTTTGATTAGCTATAACTATGCCTGAAGCCATCCATCATTAAAATGTTTTATAATATTTATAAAACTGGCAGTGTTGGAGAAACCCAGAATCCCTATAAAATGCAAGATAACTTAGTTAACATATTTGTGATTGTCACTATAAGACAGTGTAGCTGCATCTTAACTTATTAAAGATTTTTTTTTGTTTGCTTTGGTTTAATTATTTTGGCTGTTGTAAAGCATTTTATTTTTACTGATTAAACTTGTTCTTTGGTGTGACTCTAAGATGTATAGCAGAAGTGTTACATTAAAGAATGTGCAAATTTAAAATTTAATACAGAGTTCACTATTACCTTCCAAACATTCACATCATTCTCACGGACATCCACCTAAAAGGCATGGATGTACTTACTGACACGTTCTTTGTATGAGGTCTTATACAATTTCTGTTTCAGACCATTCTCTTTATTCCTAATATGTAAAGTGCTATATGAATTTATTGTATAAATATTGATGATCTTGGAGATGAATATGTACATGTAAAAGTACACACCAATATCACAGTTACAAATACATTAATTTTCGCCCAAATTTTTACATTGCACCCTTTCATAGTGTGCTTTGCTGTTAAGATTCTAGGGAAACAGCAAGATACAGGTGATATGAAACAGGAAACAGAGAAATGGAAAGTGAGGGTACTGTCTGGGCACAGAAGAGGAAGGAAAAGACTAAGAACTTGAGGGATATTATATCTGTCTAAATTCATACATAATTGTCAGGCTCTAGACAATGCTTCTTACAAGAATCACAGACTAGCAGAACCTTTGGACCAAGAGTGACAAATCTTTAGAATGCATTTTCAGAGGAATCTAAGTGATTCCCAAACAGAATAGACTATAGCTGTTGACCTTGGTTGCCACCCAGGGGTTGTAGATGAGTACCTATTGCTGAAGATGCCACATACTTTGGACATAGAAATCTGACTATTCTGGCTAAATCTCATGTAAAAGGCCTTTATCATATGGCTTTGCTTCTTATCTACTTAAAAATATTATGCCAGATGCCAAAGGATGGGAGCAATTTATAGTTCTACACAGCTGCAACATCTATTAAATTGCAACAGTGACTGACATGGAATGATATATGTAAATCTGCCCCAAGTGGCAATCAGATATTGATGGTAGCCAACAGCTGTGTTACTGGACTTAATAAATTTCCAAGTAAAATCTAAATCTCATCCTTATACTCACTAATATATTTAGTTGTCACTCCTTATCAAAGGAGCTTTCCCATTACAGAATGTGAAGAATATCATAGAAACTACAACTGGATAATATCCAGAGATCAATAGATCATGGGATGTCTACACTAGTGGGTACATCTACATCACAGATGTTGTGTCTATGGCTCAGAGTACATCACAGAAGTGGATAGAAGACTGTAAGAGCTAAAATACAAGAAAGTATACTGTGAAACATTCTTTCATAGATACAGGTGTATAGAATATACTCGACCTTGAGTAGATATTAGGAAGACATAAGAGGGAAATAATGTAAGCAAAATCCCTCAGTACTGGAACATAATCTGTGATTTTTTGACTGCACTTTGATTCTTTCTTCTCAAGTCCCCAGTAATGTCAATATATTAGTTAATAATATGTCTAATACACAGACATTGTCTCATCAGCCCTCACTTAAAATCACTCAACTGTTCTTGATGTCTCCTTGACAAAATGTAAACACTTGCACACAAATACAAAGACATTTGATGGATTAGTTTCTTTTTCATTCCCAACCTACAACTGCTCTTTTTTATACTCTCAGCCAAAAAAAAAAAAAAATTAATATAAACTGAACTGTCTTTCATTACTTTGCAATGTTTTGGTCTCAAGCTAAGAATAAAATGTTTTCTTATACTTTCATATTGACTTTTAAAATCAAGTTTTTCACTACATACAGGCTTCTTTGGCCTGAGATGTGGTTGAGACAATCCCAAGTGTATTTCTTTCTAGATCAAGGTCAGGTTTTGTGTATTATTGGTTATTTTAGGTGTTTAGTACAAAACCCAAAACAAATTAAAGATGAAATAATAACTATAAAATCAATTCATTGGCTATTTCCTGAATTGATATTAACTAGACAGATAGAGCCTATGAAAAGCAGTTTAGGAGAGTGCTGTATCTAATTAGTTAGAAGTTACAGAAAATGTCAAAGTTTATTATTTAATTAGGGCTACATTTTCAAAAGAGCCAATTGACCATAAAAATACACAGAACATGAATTAGGTTTCTCAAGTTATCTTACAAATTAAAACTTGACTCCTTTATGTTCATAGCCATAACCACGACTCATGTCTTTCTGATAGAGTTCTTAATTGCTATGAGCTTGCTAAACTGCTTTTCTCTTCATTGTTAAACATGTATTCAGTGTTAAACCTATGTTCTAGAAAAGCATTTGTTATAATCCAAACAAAAACAAAAAATAAGCACAGTCTGTTTTCCAAATAAGGCAGAATTGCATAAGAATTTTTAGTATATGTTTATATACTGTGATTTACTCTTTGCAAAATACCAACTCATCTAGCCTGGAGGAATTACTGCTATTAAATTAGTATTATGAATTATTTTAAGTGTCAAAATACTATTTATTTACTTATATGTAAATTACTTTACCATCACAGTGAAAGTACAAAAAAAAACTAAACAGAACAGAAATTTTACTTAAACAATAGAATTTTGATAAATTTTAACTTTTTTTTTTTTTTTAGGTTTTTTGAGACAGGATTTCTCTGTGTAGCCCTGGCTGTCCTGGAACTCACTCTGTAGACCAGGCTGGCCTTGAACTCAGAAATCCGCCTGCCTCTGCCTCCCAAGTGCTGGGATTAAAGGCGTGCGCCACCACTGCCCTGCAAAATTTAACATTCTTCTGACATACTTTGCAATTCAAAATAATTTGTTTCCTAAAATGATTAACTTGATGTTTATTTTTAAAATAAATATGTTAAATGATCTGGGACTATCTACCGTTATCCCTTTTCTTTACTCACTGTGAATTCTTTGATAGCATATTGATAGGAATAAATTACATGTTACTGGAATTCTGCCTTAGGTCTTGAAGCTTTTGCAGCTAATGTTGTTATTCAGTAAACCATCTCCTCAGTCCCTAAGTATATGTAATATTTGACTGACAATATTTGGGTCTTAAAAACAATGAATAAAACTAACTCAGATTAAATGGAACCTATAAGTTTGATTCTCTCTTTCCGACTAGCTGGATTCACTGAAATGTTGGAATAAAGTAAAAGAAAGAATATGACTATGGGACATAAAACATTTTACTACTCAAAAAAAAAATTTAAGTATTGGCCAACAGAGTAACAAATATTCTCTGGGGGAAAAACAATTTATACAGAAAATCAGTTGCATGTTATTCATATTGATAAATACTCTATTTATAAAATTAATCTTAAAATTCAAATAGAATCATTAATACTTTGGCATTCATGCATTCTCTGACCTTGATGCAGTTTGATTCTACCTTTGTGTTACTTGATGGAAGTTTTCATTAGTGAAATCTCTGCTCTGCTGTCATAGGTGCTCTATTTACTCTAGCAATATCTGAAATGGCAAAGTCACATCAACATCATGTCCTCTAGACTTAAATTCTTATATCTCTTCTTTGGAATGATACACAGGGGTTTTGCACAACTTCTCAAATGTAATTGAAGTATTCTAATTTTATGCATAAGACCTATTCTGATTAGTCTTTTAGTCTTTTTTGTTTTTTTTTGCTTGCAAAATCTTATGAATTTCAGATTCCACATTGACATGTGTGTAGATTAACTGTTGCCAATACAAATACACAGTGAAAGAGTATTTGTATTAGGTTTATTGTGGTGGAAAGACTGGTATCTGTGAGTACCAGCATCCCGTGGACTGGGCTTCTGGACTTCATAAGAAGGAGAAAGTGTGATATGCAACAGAATTAATCTTTCTTTGCTTTCAGACTGTGGATGCTACCTACTCAGCTACGTCGAGCTTCTGTCAGGACTTTGCAGTAATGATGGACTATACCCGTAAATTATGAACCATCACCATGCTTTTCATTCATAAGCTGCTTTTGTCCAGGACAATGATAGGGAAAAGTGGGATAGGAGTAGCTAACACAGCAATATATCAGGATAGAGGGAAAGAATTAAGCTCCCACCATGTCAAATATTTTTATTTTCCATTCAGTTTGTCAAAATGGAGAAAAATCATGTTATTATGTTTTTAAATTTCTGATACTGATATATTACCTAGCTAGGGGAATATAGTAATAAAAGATGAGAAAGTAATGTTCGATTGGCCTTAGACAGATTGACATTAGTGCTACAGAGTTCACAATCATTATCTTTCTTTACACTTGGCACAATTATAGCAAGTCACACATCCAGTTTAAAAGGAGAATAAATTTATCTTTAAAAAGTTATTATTTGGATTAAATTAGATACAAATTCAATGTTCTTATGTCTGTTATTTTTGTTTATTATGTTATTGTTTATTATCATTTCTTATTATGTCTACTATTATTGTTTATTTCACTTACTGGTTAATTGAGACTTAAAATATAATGATTTGGCTTTTTTTTCTGTGGTGTTGTGTCTCTCAAAAATACGATGAATCCAAAACCACCAAGACTTGTGAATGTGGAAGATCATCAACTTGTATCGTTTGGTGTTTCCTAATTCAATATGACTGTATTAAGAATGAGGAATTGAAACAGATGGACACATGCAAGGCAGAGGGAATGGGAAGTTAGGTGAGAGTCCCATTCAAAACCAAGGAGAGAAAATTGGAGTATACTCAGTCTCCCATCTCTCAAAAAGAATCAATTATATAAATACTTTGATTTAAGACTCTGTGTGCCCAAGGCTGTGAGAGACAACCTTCTCTTATTAAAGCCTTCCTACTCTAGTCATTTGTTATAGCAGCTAATTAATAAAATAAACTTGATATATGTACTTCATTTAAAACAAAAAAACATGATTAGTGAAACAAAAATATGAACAAAGTTTGCTGACAAGCCAGACATTGAACATTGATTTCTATCAAACCTACACACACACACACACACACACACACACACAGACACACACACTGTCGTTTTTCTTATATTATACAAAGCCCATTAGGAAGACTTCATAATCCAAAAGGAAGCTAAACAAAGTTGTTCATGCTTTGTTTCTCCTATAAGTCTTTCTCCAAGTAGATCATGAAATTCTAAACACTTTTATAGTCTATCAATCTACATGGTTCCAAATTCGAGCACAGAGACCAGAATTCATTCCACCTAGTAATCTTTGATGGCATATTGAATGTCATATAAAGTTAAAGACACTTGAGTGCTGAAAAATTGTAGAAAAAAGATCCAGAAGACATCATCTCTCCTTTTCAATGGGAACTCACATATCCCTGTCCTCCATCCCTCTGTCACACTGAGCAACAAATACCATGGTAGCAGCAATGGGTCCTGACTCCTGAAACATTTGCCACAGTCTTCAGTGAAATCTGTGCCATGTCCTCTGCTGTTCTGCATCTAAAATGCTTAAAAAGGCAGAGAGCCCAGTGATGCTCTTTTTCAGGCATTGTTGATAGATGCAATAGAAAAGCACAGAGACATCTAGAGAAAGCATGGGATGGACCCTAAACCATGCATATAGAACTTAGCACAAGAGAGTTAATAAATATTAGTTTCTGCTATTCCTCAATGTCTATCAGAAGGAGAAAGGAACAAGATGAATTTGGAGTAGCCTTTTAAATGTCAATTTTATGTTTCGTTAGTAACTATAACAATACCTCCAAACTCTTGATCTCAATTCTAAATATCTCTATAACCCTATTTAACTACCCCTGCAAATAGCTGAATTTCACTAATACTCCAAGTTTAGTAAAATTTACATGTATATTCTTCTATCTCATTTTTTTTCACAAACTGAATTCCCTAACTATACTTTGTGAATTCTAAGAATCATTTTTACAATCACTGGGATGTAGAAAAATTCACATTTCAAGAATCCCCTCTTCACAAGCCTTCTCTAAACTATTTCCACTGCCTTGTAATTTTTCATAAATTCCTCTGGTCTATCGATCTTTCATTTATGTCAATGTAATTATTAACTAAAAACTCTTCCACTTCTGTGCTTGGAACAGTCTCTGTTGTGCAGTACGAGCTCAATAAATATCTACTCAGTAAATGAATGAAATAATTACATTAATCTTAATTTAATTACAATTCACTGTGTTATCAACATTCCATAAAATAGATGATTTACACAGAATAAAATTTCCTAAATTAAACTCCTAAAAATCTCTCTGTTCTTCCCATGAAAACTAACATCAACTTTGTAAATCAATGACATGAAAAAGATATAAAATTACTATCAATTTTTTTAAATCAATGATATACATTTACTCTACTTATTTACAATTACTCTATTTCTTACAATAGCTTTCCAATGTGCCCTGCTTTGAAAATGTTCTCTTAAAACTATATTCATAAATATTCCACATATTAGTAGAAATTAATTCAGTTAAGATAACAATATATTTTTGTGATTAAAAAATGTTTAAGATAACTAATTAGATGATCTTTAAAACTGGCCACTTAAACAAATGACATCTTATACTGATCCCCAGATAATTTTCATATTGAATCTGTGCTTTTTACTTGGCTGTTAAGGAAGAAAATTAAATGGCTTGAAAATTTTTAAAACTTCATTTTAATTATGCAATTGAGCAGTCATACAGTGGCTCACAAATTGTTAATTATTTCAGTTAAATCATCCATAATATTCTATTAGTAAGAAATAGAGAATGAAATTAAGTTAGTAAAAATTATTTAAATTATCTTCTTATGGAGACACACATTCATAACTATGCAGTAGGAGAGATTGAGAGATTCCTTGTAGGTAGGAACTGTGGCTAGTTTACTATGCTGTTTCTCTCATTAGTATAATGAATCATATGTAGGTGAACAATATATTGAGTGGCATGGAATTGCATGTTTTGGTTTGTTTTTTTTTTTTTTTTTAATCTCCTATCCTTGTATTGTTGCTGAGCAGTTAAGACCTGTACTGTGTTTATTGCATAAAATTCCCTCTCTACCTTAGCATCTTGCAGTTGATGATGGTTTAGTTTTGCAAGGTTACCTTGTAAACAGGTGTGTATCAAACTAGAGTATATAAAATAAACCACTAAAGGTCATTACTTTTGTAGGTTTTTTGTTTGTTTATTTGTATATTTGTTTTTGTCTTCCTTCCTTCATAGTTGGCTATCCACTATGTGCCAAGAAGTTTGACAGATGTAGCAGAATAAAATATGAAAAGCCAGAAAAGCTAATTGAAAGACAAAGGGCAGGAAGTGGCCACTCACACAGAGGAAAGAGAGGAGATAGAAATATTCACACATGTTACTTCTGGTGGAAATGTGGTAAGTTTTAGAGTTGGATTGTGAAGATTAAATCAGATGGCAATGCATGCAGCAAAAGAAAAAGATGGGATTGAAAAAATCGTACCCATGCCATGCAATACCTGAAGCATAATAGAAGTATTTGTGTGTGTGTGTGTGTGTGTGTGTGTGTGTGTGTGTGTGTATGTGTGTGTGTGTGTTCACGCGCGCATGTTTATGTGTGTAAGGGAGTGATTATGTGAAGTTAAAGTTAGAGGAAGAGGAAATAGATAATAACCATAAACCTGAAAGCACTAAGACTGAAAGAGAAATCTGACAACTCAAAGTTATACCATGATGATGTACAGGCATCAGAAAACATCTGAAATAGGTTGATGTTGAAATAAACAAATTAAAATTCTAGAAAAACAGTTCAAATAATAAACTACATGTAGACTAAAGTTGCTTACTTGAGCAAGAAGAAACTCACGTCTGCTGTTGTAAACTTGGCCAAGTATGTGGGGCTAGCGGAGCCATGGATCTTGGAAGAGAACCCTCAGTCACTACATTATGAAGACAATAAAATCCTTGGCTTCATTCTAAGTATTATCCTTCTATCCATAGATAAGGGTATTTCCCACTAACAATTAAAGAAACTCCACTTTGCAACACAGAACCTTATAGAGAATTACAACTCATCCAAATGAAGAGAACAAGAAACAATATGGCATCTTGGTCACAAATAATGCTGTCACAATATTCCTGTACCTAAGGCTCAAGGACCATTGTGAGGAGCCTGAAATATATGAATAGTCAGAGGAACAGGAATTTGATTTGATGTTGTGACTCCTAGAAATGTCACAGAAGCTAGACCCATAATGTCTTACCAACATAGGTACCTACACATGACCTGAACAAGGACTATGCCAATAGACATGCTCATGTAGAAGGAGTAAATTCATGAGATCTCAGCTCCACACAGAATTGCAGACAACTATGGAATACTTGGAGTGGGAAAAATACTTGTCACTAGGGAAAATCAGACTCATTGGTTATTCAATATCAAATGGTCAGCCTTCAATACCTAGAAAAAAGGCATACATTTCTGAAGTTCAGCAATCAAGCACAATAATCAAAGTATCCTGTGTCCTCCTGCAGTTGGAAATCAAGCTTCACTGTTATCTAGGTCATTAGAAAGCAACTATCATGAATGACACAGGTGACCTAAAAAGCTCTTAACTCAGAATTGCTCCAATCTTAAGGAAATACAGAGAGCAGAGACTGAAGGAGAGGTCATCCAGAATCTGCCCCACCTGGGGATCCATCCCATGTGCAGCCACCAAACCCAGACACTATTGCTGATGCCAAGAAGTGCATGCTGACAGGAGCTTGATAGAGCTGCCTCCTGAGAGGTTCTGCCAGAGGCTGACAAATACAGAGGTTGAAGCTTGCAGCTAACCATTGGACTGACCACAGGGAGTCCAATGGAGGAGTTAGGGGAAGGACTAAGGGAGCTGAAGGGGTTTGCCACCCCATAGGAAGAACAACAATATCAACCAACCAGATACCCCCAGAGCTCCCAGGGACTAAACCACTAACCAAAGAATATATATGGAGAGGGACCCATGCTCCAGCTGCATACGTAGCAGAGGACGGCATTGTCTGGCAGCAAGTTGAGGGAAGGCCCTTGGTCCTGTGAAGGCTTGATGCCTCAATATAGGAGAATGCCAGGGCTGTGAGGCAGGAATGGGCATGTAGGTGAGAGAGCACCCTCCATGGAGGCAGAGGGATGGTGGAATGGGGAGTTCTAGGAGAGGAAACCAGAAAAGGGGAACCTTGAAGGGAGAAAACATTTGAAATGTAAATAAACAAAATAACCAATAAAAATTAATATAAATAAATAAATAAAACAAAAAATATGTTTCTTAGTGAATCCACAAAAAAAAAAAAAAAAAAAAATGTTCTGAAAGGCCTTGTCAATCTCTTGTGGAATATGCTGCTATTCTCCAGACACTGAATTTTTTCATTCCTAAATGATGGGACCAAATGTGCAAGAGAAAAAAAATTTAGTTTTTCCAAATGTCTAAATTTATGTTTTGTTTTGTTTTTTTTTTACCTTATCATGAAAGATTAAACTCTTTAAAACTCTCCTATTCTTTATACTGTTCTTCAGTCTCTTCTGGCGAATACATCTTAGGAAGAAGGTAATGGCCCTGACCTTTTTCCTCTCTGATATTTGGTTTTCATGTGCCTATTCATCTAGACAGCACCTTTATTTGCTTATATCAAAGAACTGATATAAATAATAAGTAAAATAAGAATAAATTGTCCATATGCATTAAAAATTTAATCAGTTGATTTTTAAGTTAATCAAAAGAGAACACTATCCTGGTCAACTACGTTAGATGAAGAACGTCAAATAACAAAACCTTCAAGGTTTTGTGAAGCCCCTTGAGGTGAAAATACTTTCTTCTTAAACTTGAAATAAAGATATCCACTTTGGGCTGAGATGCTCAGTACTGTGCATATAAGAACTTAATTTCTGTCAATCACTGAGGAGCTAGAAGCTATACTTCCTCTGGGTGGAATAGATAATGTACTTTGCTCAGGTCACGGTGATATCTTGATTATCCACTTGTAAGTCTTAGAACAGAAATCCACGTAAATTGTGCACAGGGATTCCTAAACTAAGACAAACATGAGATAATGTGTATTGTATTTACATATTGATTTTATAATCATTTATCAGTATTACAAAGTCAATGAAGAATTTCTTACCAGGCTGTGTTCTAACTTGGGTACCACAACAGATGTGATATAACCATTGCTTGTTTATGTCTTTAATGTCTTCCTTGAAGGTAGTACCATGTCTCATTTATAAAATTTAGTACATTTGTGAATATTTTGTTGTAGGTTATAGGAAATAAACACAACAAAATTTTTGCATATTTCCTCCTAATGATCTGATTAAAAGATATTAAATAACAACATCAGAAAACTCTTAGAAAATTTATGTCTCATTATTTGATACCATTGTTACTTTGTCTCATCAAAATGTTAGTAGTTTAGACTGGACAATTACTCTACCTCTGTCATAGCTAATCTGAGTCTCTCTTCATTATTCTAACTTCAAAGATTTGTTTTTTGGCTTGAGATGCATTTTATTTTCTTGATGTCATACTTTGATCTGCAGAATTTGCCTCAGTGACTTTTATTTGTAATATATGAAACAGAAAAGAGTCTTTCCATTGTTAGATGCAAATAAAGAAACAGTGGCCTGCTTTTAAAAGAAACTAGCTTGTGTCAGTGATTTTTTTTTTCTCTTTGTAGAAGACATTGGGGAGGGCAGAGCTGAGAAACAGAAAAAAAAGTGCATTGTATACTATTTTATAGCTGAAGAATCTACTGCTGAATCATATCTTATTTCTGGACTAGAGTTAAAGAAGAACTCCACATGATTAACAGTCAAAATCAGTTGGGGTTCTGTTAATGTAGCAGGGTGTTCTAACTGCTATCATGTCTAAAACTTTATTTGCAATGCATCGCTAGAACCTGTTATAATGAAAAAAATTGACTTTTTAACTCTTTATTAATAAGATATCAAAAGACTGAACTGACAGTTTTTCATGCTAGGGTCACTATGTGATCTTGGGAAAAGAAAATTATTAATTTTAGCTTTGATATTAACCAGCAAAGATAAAATAAAAAATTCTATATTTTAAAATCATTTAACTTTAAAAAAATTCTTAATGACAATTATTGTTGTCATTTAATGATATTTCTCAATGACATCTGTTGCCTAAACTTAAAGTAGTTCTGGGAAGTTTTAGTTTGTCTGTGATTGACATCTATTCTCATAGCTACTCAGACTTCAGAATTACCACAACAAATCTTACCTGTGCACTGTAGGTTTAAACATGTTAAAGCAAATTACCCTTCATTTAACAATGAAATTGGTTTGGATATGAACTGAGATTGTTTGATGACACCAAAAATGGATTTTAAATTCTATAAATTTGTGAGGAATTAAGTAAGACTGTTAAATTTATGACAACCATAAAATTTAAATACTTTGATAATTTAGTTTTGTATACTGTTATTTACTTTATATATAAGAGTGATACTAACTGATTCCTTATCTTAATAGGTGTGATTACTACATAATCAAGGACTAGGAACATATCAGGAGAGCAGGATCTGGTCTCTGACTCTGATACATCATTATTTTTGCTTTATCCTTATGTAATTTCTATTGTGTTGTATATATATATATATATATATATATATATATATATATATATATACTTTCCTAATGCAGAGACCCACAGTCAAACAAATGTCTGAGCTCAAGTAGTCTTGTGGAAGAGTGGGGGAGAGAAGTGAGAAGCCAGAGAGGTCAAGACCACCACAAGAAGATCCAAAGAGTTGACTAACCTAGGACAACAGGTGCTCATAGAGCATGGGCCACCAACCAGGGAGAATGCAGTAATAGTTCTGTTATCTTATCATCCTCTAATGGCTCCCAGCCCATATTTTGCCTCTCTTTAGAATAAAATTCTTTGAAAATTTTCCCTTTATATTTTCTTCCATGATCTATGACTTTTAAGATTTCGACTAAATTCATCTTGACCACTTCCACAATGGTCACACCTCTAATTAACCCCAAACTGATATCCTTGAATTTCTACCCTCTTTTCTAGAGCTGTTATCCAAATAGTGCTGTCTCCCCTGAGACGTCTCTCCTGTGTACCTACTGTTCTTAGCTTCATTATTATTAAGTATTTGATCAACAGACACACTATTCGATTAGTCATATATTTGCAATAGATACAAATTTTGTGTGCCCTCCCCTCCCCCAGTTCATGTCATGGGATACCACTCCCTAGTATAATGGCTTTCAAGGAGGTGATGTTTAGGACGTTTATCAGAATTCATTGAAATTAAGTTTGATGTCCTGATGCTATTTTGTTATAATAATCTAAGAGGTAAAACCATAATTTTTTCATAATTACTAATAACGTTTTTGCTGTAAGCTTTTAAGAATGAATCTTTGTATTTGTTTTCATTATATCAGATTCCCAATTCCCAGAATAACTAGTAATTGAGTTCTTAGCTCAAAATTAATATGCTTTTATGAATAAATAAGACAATGCTATCAACCAACCAACTTGGCAAACAGTTTAGTAACCCTATCTGTAGAAAGAGGATACACAGTGGATGCCCCTCATAAAGGAAACAGCTCATGTGAAAGATATGAATAGTAATTCAGACAGTAAGCCATGAAAATGGCTCTGCTGATAAAAAACACTTGCTGAACAAGCCAAGATATCACTTAAGTGTCATCCCCCGTAAGCACATAAAAAGTCACATGCAGTAGTTGTACCTGTAAGCTTGGTAAGTTGGAAGTAGACACAGTCAGGAGAACTGGCATGAATCTCAGTGATCTACTATTCTGTACTGTACAGTGTGGAAACAATTGATACCTTAACTTTAAAACATCCCAACGATGGCACTAACTACCTGAAGTTTCCCTTGTGAACTGTGCATATACATTCTGGCATCTTTGAGTCCACAGGCATGTACACAGTTAAGCAAGAAATAAAAACACGATGAAATAGCAGAAATTCAAAATTTCAATAAAATGACAGCAAAAGGCATAAGACACAGAATAGAATAGCCATTATTTCAGCTATATCAGAACTAGTGTGAGTACCATACTATAGCCACAATATTTTTGAAGTAGGTTGATTTCTTTTTTTAATATAATATAATCATATCATTCCCTTTCTCTTTTTCCCTCCAAATAAGCAGGCTTATTTCTAAATGGAAATAGCACTTCTAGGTATAAGGAGAAATAGAAGGACTCTTGAGAGTGAGAAAGAATATGAAATCTATTGAAATCTTGAGCATTCACTGATTTAAGTATAAGCTTTCTAATTGTCTATAATCACAAAATAGTTAAAGTTCATCAGTTAGTATATAATGAAATGAGTAACCCCCCAAAATAAGACAAGCACCAGAAACTGATGCTACGAAGGGTGTCATTAAAAGTATTTTCATAGGAAAGTAAGAATAATTATAATGTATTTAATAAATAGCTTGTATTGGTTCAGACTCATGGGGCTATAACATCATCCACAAGCAGAATCAGCACTATGAACAGGAAATTAGATTTTATATATAAAGTGTCATTGACTACTACACAATTACGTGTAAGCCAATGATCATAAAATATATCTCATATTAGCTACTATGAAAACATATTATGGTTTTGAGTTTCAATAAACAAATTTAACAAATTGAAACTAGGGTCCCAATATTAGGAAAATTCAAATCCAGATAGAATATCTTAATTTGTACCTCTATTGATACAAATACTTTCCTCTAACACTGGTAATGTCTGTCTGGAACCAAGCAAAGCATAGACACTAGCTGGTGTCCTAGAAGAGAGTCAACTGTCAACTCAAATGAAATTTTTGTTTAAGACACACTCTACCAAACAAAAACAAATTGCTTTATATAAAACAGATTTAATGCATAGACATAAATCAGAAGTCATGATAATTCATTTTGCCAATCAAAAGCTACATATCTATGTAAGATTATTTATTTATAGTCAGTTATTTATGTTTTTAGCATCTGAAGTAATATTTTTTAGTTTAATTTTCCTGCTTTTTAAAAATGAAAGGTATCATTTTTTGTTTCATGTCTCATATCTAGAAAGTATGTCTAATACATTTGTTATTTCTTTTATGACTAGAGATGGAGAGAAAGGGTAAAGTTTTAAAATAATAAGATAGAGCCCAAGCCAGTGGACTCCCATCACAGAATAATTTTCCATTGGAAATACAGCTTTCTATTCATTAATAAACAAAACCTACGGGCAGGGTTATTTTAGATACATAAATTTACACTAGTTACAAAAACTATGATTCCATATTGTTGGTCAGTGGAAAGCACTTAGAAACTGTGACTCTGTGGTAGATGATTAGGCCTCTCCAGCCCATAGTCAAGTCCAACTGAACCTTTGATTTCACTAGTTTCACCATTATACGATTAAAAATTAACAGCGAAATAAGAATTATAGACTGGTGTAAAGCATATGAAATTTGAATTTCAGTGGTAGCTATATAACTTTTTTAGAATGTGGTAAAACTACCTGGTCCTTCTGCCTTGTGTGTGATCTTTTGGAGACACTGGAGTCTAAATGATGGTGGTAATGCAGACTTTTTGACATGCCAAATATGCATGTATTAATGATTTCATGCTTTACATACAAATCTGCCATTGTCACTGGGTTCAACAGTGCTTTGATGGGGAGATATTCAGAACATTAATAAATGCAACGTTAACCTCTATAATTGGCACTTGAAATAGTATGCATATTTAAAAGGAGCTGGGCAGAGCAGAAGAAAAAGCTCAGTTGTTAAAAGTATTTACTGTTCATTCAGAGGACCTAGTTCAATCTCCAGCAGCCATGTCAGGATGCTATCACCTGCCTGGAGTCCAGCTCTGGAAGATGCAATGTCCTGTGCTCTCATCTGTGAAACACACACACATACACACACACACACACACACACACACACACACACACACACAAACTAAATAAGCATTTTAAAAGAGAAGGCAGTACCCTATGAAATCACAAAATATTTAGAATTAATATCTTATTAGTTTAAATATGATTTTATATGACAATGATTTAAAACAGGTATCACCCACAGATTAGGAATAATGGAAGAGTAATTCAAAACCATGTTTATACTCTGTGATTTCTGGAACATTGCTCAGTATGGCAATGGCAGAGAACAGAACAATCCATCAGAATGTGGGTCAAAATCTTTGATTGATGGATCAGTGAGCCAAAGTGGCAGAGACTCCTTTTCTGTAAGCCATAACGCAGAAAAAGGATTCCAGCCCTGGACAAATGAAAATCAAGAAGAGAAAGGAGAAAAATGTACCACATTCTATTATATTTGTTGCAGAAAATAACCCTCAAACTATTGAATATCACATAAAGCTCATGAAGAATGAAAACCAAGTGGGGTGGGGGGCTACAGTCCCTCTTAGAAGAAGTAACAAAATACTCAAGGGAGCAAATATGGATGCAAAGTGCAGGACAGAAACTGAAGGAGGGGCCGTCTGCAGACCAGTCCACCTGGGTATCCATCCCATGTGCAGTCACCAAAGGTAGATGCTGATGTGGGTGTCAGGAGGTGCATGCTGACAGTAGCCTAACATAACTGTCTCCTTAGAGGTCTGCAAGAGTCTGACATATTCAGAGGCAGACGCTCACAGCAAACCATTAAACTGATCATGGGGTTCCCAACAGAGAAAATAGAGTGAAGTGAAGGAGTTAGAAGGTTCAGGACCCATGAGGAGAAGCAACAATCCAACCAACCAGAGCCCCCAGGGTCTAAACCACCAGCCTCGGAGCACTTAGGGAGGGACCATGGCTCCAGCTATATATGCAAGGGAGCTATATATAAGTGGGAAAAAGAGATTCTTGGTCCCATGAAGGCTGGACATCATGGGGGGGGTATTCGAGGGTGGGGAGGGTGGGTGTGGGTACACCATCATAGAGGCAGGAGGAGGGGGGAAGGGATAGGGAATTCCTGGGAGGGAGGGGGGAAAGGGGGTAAGGGGAAAACACCTGAAATGTAAATAAAAGTTCCAAGAAAAAAAAAAAAATGAAAAAAAAAAAAAAAAAAAAAAAAAAAAAAAAAAGAACTAGAAACAGCCTGATGTTTCTCATTAAGAATCTATACATAGGTAATTGATCATTTTGTATAAAGAGTAGCAATTGTAGCTTCTCTTCTTCTTCTTCCCAGATAATAAGAGCCAGAGACTCTTCTTTTACCGAGGTCTCCTACAAAGACTCGCCAACAAATTCTCCTGTGCTGGGTTGAACAAAAACATAGAGGCTCTGGGTTGTGGAACTGGCAGTACAGTAGCAAATTGAAGGCTTTAGTGAAAAATATGAACATCCTAAAAGCAGTCAGTACATCATTATGTGAAGAATACATTATATGACTTAATTACAAAAGCTCATAAATTTGATCAGTAATCACAACACAACTGACAATATTATTTACTTCTACATCAAATTAAAAGAAAATTAACATGAAGCATGAACAGACATGGCACCTGCTCTCCACAGTAAACATACCGTTAATCACTTGCTTAGAATAATTTGTAAACTTTTTTATTTGTATTGGTTATTTTATTTATTTACATTTCAAATGTTATCCCCCTGCCCAGTTTCCCCTCCACAAGCCCCCATCCCCTCTGCCTCCCCCTGCCTCTATGAGGGGGAGTACACTCATAACTTGTAAACTTTAACATGCTTACTAATAATTTAATATGCATGTGATACCATACATTTAAAATCTTTGAGCGTTACTCTTTATGCTTACAAATATTATTAATTGCAAACCATCTAACATGTCAAACTAAAAAAACTATCAATGAACTTTTTTCAGATGTGGCCTATGGACAATTCATAGTTTCCTACCTGAAAACCAGAGTAACTAAAATGCCTTCATCCAACTTCTAAAGTGTCTTTAAGGAAGCTTCATATGTGTGTGTTTATGTATGCTGAGTTTGGGGAACAAATATCTTCACTTTTATTTTTTAAATGTATGTGTATTATTTTCCATTACTTGTAGATATGCACTCTATGAGAGTGTGTACACATGAGTGCAAGTCATGGGAATCTTTGGAGCTGGAGTGATAGGAGTTATGAATAACCTGACAGAAGTGATGAAAGCCAAAATTGAGTCTTCTGGAAAAACAACCAGTGCTTTGAATGGCTGACTTATTCATTCTGCTCTTTAACTTCACTTTTAGAAAAGCTCTTCTGCTATGGAGGGGAGGTTTGAAGAAGACTATGGTATAGTTTAACAAAGCTAGGTTAGAGGCTATATTTCAAATAGATCATAACTGCTGAGAAAGCAAGATAATTTTAAACGCTATTCTTCCTTTTAGTCATCAGCTAGCTTGTATTTTTACAAGTTTTCTTTTATTAAGCACAAACCGCAATATAACCTTAATGCCCAACTAGAGAGAAAACAGTAAAGGATAATTTTTAAATGCAAAGCAAGTATATTAAATAAAGAATTTAAATTTGTATATGTTTGATGAGAGAAAAAGGACAATTTAAACTGAAACACTTCTGCAGAAACCAGGAAATAGATGATAATTATTTCATGTGATATGTGTTTTTAAAAATTCTTTGCTGGGAAATGGTGTAGCATATGAATTTTAAACATTTGACTTGACTTTTTCCTGTGGCTTTATAGCATGCCCTGGCTACTCATAAACTATAAGAAACAAGAAAGAAATCGAAGATGTAAGGGAAGATAATAGAGAACAAACCGTTGAAGTACTAAATAAAATAGATGGGGTACATCATACCACCAAGTTCTCCCTCCCTTGTGAAGCTCCCCACTGTAATGTTCTTAGATTCCTTCTTGTCCTATCCTCTAGAGAAATGACTTATCATTTTATGTACCTTTTGCATCTTCTATTAATATGCACAGGACTAAGTACTATTTTTATTTACCACCCCAAGATTTGGTAAAATGTCTTGAAAAGTTTAATGGAGCAGAAGTAGACAAAAGGAAATGTGAGAGAAGATTCTCTAAATGATTCCTTCTTGTTCTCAAAAGACATTGTAGGGAGAGGTCATTTGGGAAGGACAGAGTGGGTATCTAAATGGAAGCAATAGGGAAAGGGGCTGACCCAGGAACCCTAAAAAGAACCTGTTACAGAGTTCATTTTGCTAACTCCTTTTTTATTGGATATTTTATTTATTTACAATACAGATGTCATCCCCTTTCCCTATTTCCACTCCCTAGAACCCTCCTAATTCCATCCCCCCTACTTTTTGCTTTTATACCATTTTAATTACATGCATGTATTAAGGTCAATTCTAGATTGAGGGTCTAGGTAGGAATCCAAATATTAGGCTAGAACAAAAAGCAATTTCAGACAGGAATCTAAATTTTAGGCTAGTGCAAGGATGTGGTCTTCAGACATGAAAATGACTTTGGGCTATAACAGGGAAGTAGGCTGAGATACTTTGGTCATCCTATAAGCCCTTAGAAACAGTGATAGGGAGTGTTCATGTTATTGGGTTTAATGCCTTGCTTGTTTTTGACTATTTGTGTTTATTGTCTTGATTGTTCCTTGACTATTTATCATAGACTCATTTTGCCAGATCCTAGCTCTATATTCCACCATCCTGAAGGGAGTTGTTTGCTTGCTTTGGAAAAAGAAAGAGAAGATATACGATATCCCCATAATATAAATTATTGTCCCTTTGTGAGACAGAATGGCCAAATCTATGTTTTAAAAGTAAGAAGAAGTTTTATCCCTATTAGATTTATTCAAGCAATGCTGGATACAAGGATTTTGAGATGTGGGAGGTGAGACGATAATTAATAAGCACAAAGATAATAAGAAAATAAGAATTGTCTCACCATTTTGATGTGGGATAAAAATCTTTAGACAAATAATAGAGATTGAGAGTGTTCTAGTTCTGAGTGACAACAAACTGTAATAAATGGGGTTTAGCACATATGAGACATGGTATAACAATGATCTGAAAGATGAGAAATAATATCTTAAGTTAGGGAGGCAATAGCTTAAATGGTGAGCTATGTACATGTTTCCCCATGCAGTGGACTGTGTAAGAAGAAAATTTCAATATTTTCACACTAAGAAATAAGTGTGAATTATCATCTGTTGGAGTTGGAGGTTCAGACAGAGAAAAAATGTTAGAGGACTTCTGGGTTCTATGTTAGGATATTAGATATGAGAACTTAATTATTGACAAAACAAAGGTTAGATGGCATCTGTAAATACATCTAAAATAGTAGAAAGCCCTTGGGCGTGGGGGAAATGGTTTTGAATATCATCAGATTTTGTGATATGTGGTAAGGTCACCAATCACCAAAGTTTGGCTTTGTGGTATTTTAACATTATAAATTCTGGAGAAGAAAAGCCATCAAAGGCCTGGAGAAATAGTTAAAGTGGTAAGAGAAAACCAATTGCATTTCCACAGCTAGTATAAGAGAAATTGTGACCATGAAATTTATATGCTACACTCAAACCCAAATGAATAAATATCTACAGAATGGGGCATAGAAATTTGTGTTTTAATAACCCTTTCAAGTAATTGTTATATATTCTGAAAAATAAATGAAGTTGATGGAAAGTAGGCATATAAATTTGGTATAAAATAGAATATTCTTTAACTCTTCAATTGTTAGTAAATGAACACTGAAATTATAAAAGAATCACCTACTGGTATATATTGATAAGTCACTCAGAAATATACACACTTTCACTCTGAAATGCTACTATATTTCCTTTGATGTATGCTTTCTATAAGTTTATATCACTTGTCTGGGTTTTATGAATATTAGACTCAGTTGCTCAATCTGTTTTTACCACAACTTAATTTCATTCACTTCTGTTCCTATCCATTGAATCTTCTGATTGAAATCCCTCAAATTTAGCATTCAGAAGAATTGGTTTAATAAGATCAATTAGTATGATATGGGATCTGGGTGGGGAGAATAGAGAGCAATACGGAAAGAAGAAATTGAGGAGAAAGGATGAATGGAGGTCATGGAGACAAGGGGTTGAGCAAAGAATGACAAGAAGGGAAGAGGAAGCGAAGTAAAGGGAGAAGAGAAGGCAGGAGGATGGAATAGAAGTGAATCAGTAGATGCCTCGCGTGTTCATTATCTGTTGCAGGTAGATTCCAAACTTCTTGCTAATGCATATGTCATCTATGAAAGCACATCAGTCAACAAGCAAACAAAGGCATGTACTACAAGGACAGAATCACAAGCCAGACAAGTGGCAAAATAATCTTTTGAAGTTCCTTAATATGAAAAGAGGTTAAAATGTTTTCATAGAATTCAGCCATTAATACTAGAAAGTATTGACTAACAAGATGAGTCAATGGTCAATTCATTCACTGCATGTAAAAATGAGAATCAGCATTCAGATCCTCAACACCCACATAAATGTCAGGTATCTTGGTCAACCTGTAATCAGAGTTTGGTTGCGAAAACAGGGTATCCTGATCCAGTTGGCTAGCGAGACTGATTATTACTGTTGTGCTTCAGGTTCAATATGTGACCCTGCCCTAGGAGACAATGGAAAAAAGGCTCTCTAATTCAATCTTAGATGTACACATGTACACAAAAGCATGTGCATGTGTGCCCATGAGCTTGAACACACATGTGCCTCACAGTTCAAAATAGTTGTACCCATAATAAAACTAATAATCTACAAAACTATTTTTATATTAGCCTATACCAAATTTACAAATGTGATATAACCTGTTATTTCAACAAACATTAACAATTTGTGCAGTGATGCCTACATCTATACAGTTCAATGAGGGATACTATTGATAGAACTCTCAAAGGTGGCAATGCTTTGTCAAGCCTGTAAATAATAAAAGATTATATTAATGATACAATAGACGACAGATCTGTGTTCCAGGAAAATAAGTGATTTTTAGGACAGGAAGAATTTATTATTTACTTTAAATATATATAGCTATTAAACTAGAACTTCAAAATAGTTTAAATACAGACTTCATAGATCCAAATGAGTCATTAAATGACAATCATACCACATATTCAAAATAAAGAATCACAAAATTGTCTATAGTCAAACCATTAACATAGAATTATGAATAACACTGATTCGTTTTAGAGAATAAAACTACAGAAAATATATAAATTGAAACACATGAGTGACTAAAGTGAGCTTTGAAGAAATAGCTCACATTATTATATTTATTTTTAAATCTGTCATAGGAACAAATGTGTCACAAACCTGCGTTTTTCAATTCTGTTCCCAAGAATAACCACTATCTTGAGTTGAGGTTGTATTATTCTCATGAAAATTCTTGTATATTCTTTGTATATGCACATACTCCTGGGCAACATACGGCATCATTCTGGTTTGAAATATGTATAAATAACTTCCTCTTTTAACTTACCATTGGACCTTTGCAATGTATCAACGCTGATATCTGTTGCTAAGCAGTCTTCTGTTATAAGAATAGAATCATTTATTTATACACGTACACAGAATGTTGGGTTATTTCTACTTTCATTTTCTCCTGTTACAAGCAGTATATTGGCAGGCACTTCCTTTCTCTCTCTCTCTCTCTCTCTTTTTTTTTTAAATGAGTCCTATTCAAATGAATTCAGCTGTACGAAATTGTGGCATATTCAAATTTGACAGTTCTGCCCATGTGCTCCTCCTCAACACCTGCCCATACCAATGCAAGATGATTTTATGTAAAATTAATATTTTCAGGAGATGTTCCCATGAGAGGACCTGTCTTCAGTATTGGGAAAGCTAAGGTCATTGAAAAGTCAAACATGCCACAAAGAAACGTGCAATGAAAGAAATCAGTTTGGGTGGTTTCCCATGCAATGTTTGTAGTGTCTACAATAACTGGGGAGAGATTCATTTAAATTTTGTAGGAAAACGAAACACAATCGCAAGCAATCTTTTTTTTTTTTTGCTACTGGACAAATGGTTCCCCTTTTATGTTAATCTATGATATGTTTAAAGCACCAAATAAGAAAAAAGTATAATTGTTATTTTTATACTTAGCATGGTTGTGATTGAAATCAAACCTTTTTTGCCCTTTTGATTAAGTTGCATAAGGAATTGACTTCCTTCACAGTTAAGTGCAATTCTCAAGTCCCTATACCAAGATAAGGAGATTTAACAATGAAACTAAGTAACGGATGCTACTCATCGCCCTGTTTTACAGTGGGTGGTTATGAGTGATCAAGATAATATAAAAGGCTGTAATAGTCAAAATGCTACAGCAGTGAGGCTAAATGAGCCAGTGTGCATGTATGTTTTTTAATAGTGAGTGATACTTGGGTGGGCTCATGGATTGTGTCTGCTTTAATCCCAGAAACATGATTTTACAAAGCAACAGTTGGATGTTTTTTTGTTTTTTTTTAATAGGTTAATAAACTTTAATGAGGTCTTTTCTAATATACTTGAAAAAGCCTTCATGTAATCACAGGTTTCTTTCTTTTTCTTCTTCTCTTTCTTTCTTTTTCTTTTTCATTTTAACACAGAGCCAAGGTAATTGGTATTGAGCAGAGGAATTCCTAATATAAACACAGAAACAAAGATGTTGTAGACAATGAAAAGGAGTACCTGGTACTACTGGGGTTTTGGAAAGGTACATGTTACAATCTAACGTAGGCCACTGAAGAGTAAGAGGCTCTATTAACACTTGAATATAGAATTTCTGGTCTTATAGGACCCGATTGTGAAAGATTATATTTTGGTTCCATTCAATCCAGGGAGTCTTCAGTAATATCTTAAAACAAAATACACAGCAAATATAATGATAGTTTTGTGGGTAGATAGATGATAGACAAATGATGGATTATATACAGATGATAGAAAAATAGATAAACACAAGATTTAAAAATACAAATACATTTACTGGCTCTGCCGGCTGAGAAACGTGAAGAGTAAGAGCCCCAGTAGACAAAGCAAAGTAAACCATAGTGGCCTTTGATCCTTTCAGTTGATTCAAATAGACTGATTTCTTTTTTCTGACTGTAGAGATTTCCTGAGAGTCTTACTTTTAGATATGCCTTTTGAAAAGCCTCTGAAGAGTTTCATAACTCTGTAATATCTTTACTGAGGATTCAAATGGCATACTTTTAAGATAGTCTTCAGGAAAGCAGGGCATTGTTTTCAATCTCAGGGGAAGAACAAGCCTGTGCAGCACTCGGTCCCGAGTTAGAAACAGAACACTTTCTATGAATGTGAGCAAACTTTCCCTTTGCATAAAGACAAGTAGAATGGTGGCCTAATATCTGCTTCCCTCAGTGTTCCAAACCTCCCAGCCCTTTGTCTTAGGGAAGTTGAACTCAGCTTGAGTTCTGGTTACTCATTCTTTCTGCAATTGCCTTCGTTATTCAGCTTTGCCAGGTGCACTCTGTATTTTGACACTTAGAACCCAGATTTTGCCCTCTAATGCTCTTCTCCAATAAAAGGAAAGAAGACTCTGATGATAAACAGCTTATTCTAGGAAAGAGGTGGGAAATTATGTTACTGGAGGATAAGTATCTTGCAGTTTCCCGAAGAACATGCTGAGAAGAGAGAAATCAGGAATAATAAATAGCATACACACAGCACATGTACAAAAAAAAAACCACACACACACACATAAACATACACATAGTTGACATATATGTGTGTGTGTGTGTATATATATATATATGTGTGTGTGTGTGTGTGTGTGTGTGTGTGTGTATACTGTCACTATGTTTAGCATGTTTAAGCATGTATCACCTATGTCAGATAGATAGATAAATAGATAGATAGATGATAGATAGATAGATAGATAGATACATAGATAGATAGATAGAGATGTTTCCTTTAAGAATGGCTAATATATTCATCAGCACAAATGGTGAAACAAAGACAATTGCATATATGTCTATAAGAATAATGAATTCTCATTTATATATGTAATGTCATATATATGTACACACACATATGTCACCTATCAGTAATCAAAATAAGAACATTTGGAGCAACAAAAGAAATAAAACGTTATTTTATTGTGAATCATGTTATAAAAGAAATATCCATAAGTCTATCCTGATGTAAATTACCAATTATGTAGTGAATACAGAGAACATACAAATCTCAAAATATTTGCATAATTCAAAATGATTTGTGGAGATAGTCTTACCACAAATTTTATAAAGTCAAACTTCAAGTTTCTTAAGCATAGGTGATACATACTTAAGCGTGATAAACAGAGTGACATTCTTCAGAATAAGTGCAGTAGATGGGGATGGGAATGTGAGGAGAAACTCAACAAGCACTCCTTAGAGAGGAAGTCAAAGGGAGCACCATCAGTGAAGTGCAATGTGCCCCCCTTCATATGCAAGGATGCTTGATTACATCATCTACAGGATCAAGGCCTAAGTAAAACAAGTCAGAGAAATGCCATAGGTAATGAGAACCAGCAGTTAAGGTGAGTATGTGTATGATCCTGGCAAACAGAAAAGATAATAGGAGAAAAAATGAAATATGAACAGAAGTGTAATCTTAGTTGATAGTGTCGTTGTGATCCTTGCTTAGTAACTGGGACAAATATGTGAACAACTGAATGATGCTAAAAATGAGGCAGCTGGGTATGGACAGACATACAGACATGCCAACTGTATATTATCTTTGATTTTTTTCTCAGTTAAATTTTCTAAAGTAAGAAAGTTTTATGTTTGATTCGTTTAAGAAAATCTTTTATCTGGAGTTGATGTTAGAGGAAATAAAAAGAAAGATATGTTTCCTTCAAGACTGACTAATATATTCATCAGCATAAATGGTGAAACATGGACAATAGCGTATATGTCTATAAGAATAATGAATCAAATATTTTGCTAATTTCTTAGTACAGTGAAGTACATGGCAATTGATTATGGATTATTCCTTTCTGTTCATGAACTGTTTGATTAGTGAATCACATTGACAACTGCATTGTATATGTAGATGGACTATGTTTACTTGAATTTAGCTTTAGGAAGGAAGGCACATTATTTATTGTTTCAGGATTACTGAATCCGGAGCTTTTGATTCACTGACTGTTTTCTCCTCTAGTGAGAAAGTGTTAGCAGGTTGTGGCTTTCCAGCTCCTAATCATGCCCTGTGTCTGGCAGAAAGAAATGTGGCAGATGCTGGGGTGGGTGAGCTGGAGGGAGAGTGAAATAATATGTTCCAGCACCTAGAGTTAAAGGTTGGCATGGAGATTATTTGTCCATGACAAAATGCATTTATCTTTTTATAGAAATTATGATGGAGTTGGTGCATTCAGTTGTACTGAATATCAACTGGGGATCTGAGCTGTATAAATTTTTATTTTATTAGTCAACGAGCATATTGATTAACCATGTACTTTAAATGATATCAAATTCAGATAAATATCCAGCTCTGAATTTTAGTCTAAAAACATCTACATTCTTATGAGAAGGTAAACTAATGGACTAAGGTTTTCAGAGGTTTATATGGATTGTATTTTATGTGAATTTTGCTTTAGAAAATAAAAGAATGTTTTATTGGGAGACTATATATTTATTATGTATTGAAGAAACAGCAAAGAGGGAGAACAAAGAGAATTGGGAATTTGAGTTCAATCATACTGTGGAGTTGCTCTGAGCTTTTTTTTTTTATCATCCAATGAGAGTCCATGGGACTAATATTTCAATAAGAAAAAGAAATAAAAACTATTTTCTCATTATATCTAAGATAATTAGTAACTATACAGAATCGAATATATAGGGAAATATATCAAAGCTCTTCTCTATTTTTCTAGCAAATGGACAGAACACCATTAGCACAGGATCTAAGACCAACAATTAATGAAAGGGACCTCATAAAACTGAGAAGTATCTGCATGACAAAGGACACTGTCATTCAAACAAAGTAACAGCCTACAAAATAGAAAAGGATTTTTACCAACTGTACATTTGATAGAGGGCTAAGATCAGATATATATTTCTTTTCAATAAAACCTAAATGCCAATAAAACAAGTAACCCAATTTATAAAATGGGTTACAGATCTAAACAGAGATTTCAAACACTTAAACACTTAAAGAAACACTTAAAGAAAATTCAGTATCCTTATCCATCAGTGAAATGTAAATCAAAACTACTTTGAGATTTCAACTTATATCTGTCAGCATTACTAAAATCAATAAAACGAGCTCATGCTGGCAAGGATAATGTGGGAGTTCAAATTTGCACTGCCACTGTGAAAATCAATGTAGTGATTCCTCAAGAAGATGGGAATTAATGTACGTCAAGATCTGCTGTATCGCTTTTGGGGATATACCCAAAAACCTGTTAATCCTACCACTGAGACACTTATGACACACTCTATTGATGATAGCCAGAAACTGTAAACAACGATGTCCTTCAAGAGAATAATGGATTAAGAAAATGTGGTACATTTACCCAATCAATTATTTCTTAGCTGTTTAATTATATGTAACTGTGTTTCCAGGAGTTCTAACATTGTCTCTATCCAATGCGGTACCAGACATGTGTGTGGTACACAGACATACACACTGGGAAATATCGAATAAATAATAATAATAATATGTTAAAAAGTTTTAAAGAGGTAGTTTTGAAACAACATAATACACTATTAGATAAGGTTGAATAATATAAGATTTTATGGTACTTTATATAGCAAAGCAAAAATTTTACAATTCATGTTACTGTTTCAAAGCTAGACATTTAGATATTTGCCATTCTGTGGGCTCATACACATACATGCATTATGATGATGATGATGATGATGACAATGATGATGATTTAAAAAAAAAACTTGCCTATTTGAATGTCTGGATTTTCACATAAAAATATAGGTTTTGCAAATTTGTTCAATCGATGGAGAATAAACTGTGATGCATTGATATTAATCAATGATTCATCTGTAAGTAGTATTTAAAGCCCTTTGTAACACTTAAAAATGTAAATTAAAACATTTAAAATTTGAACCATTTCCCAGATTAAATGTAATGTCAGATAAAGAAAAGAAAGAAAAAACATTATTGAAATGAGATAATTGAACTAGTTATTAATTTCTTCTGCTCAGTGGAATGGATATTCTGATTATATGCATATAAACTGCAAATGCTAGACTGATAAAAGCAGTGAATAATATTCCATCCATTTCTACCCTAAATCTAAGCTTTAGAGCTTTCTGCTCTCAGAGAAAACATTGGCACATATATGCATCATTATTTCTCATTCATGTATAGGCCTAATTTTGTCCCTATCTCTCTACAGCCATCTGTTCCTTTATAATATTTAGTAAGGGTTATATGGCATACTGGAAAGGTCAATCACTATTATTCATAAATGAAACAGAGCCTTTAAATTAACTCATGGAGAAATTAACATATATTCTGAAGATTTCAATGATGCACACCTAGATTAAAGTACGGGTTGAAAGTATGTCTAGAAAAATAAGCTGGACATCATTGGAGGTTTTTCCATTTCCATAGCCAAAACTTACCTATTTCCATCTAATGAATGCATATCCCTATGTCATAAAAATTATAAGTTTTCGTTTTGCAATACTTGGTCACTCTAAAGTCATTTTCCAGCTTTACAATGCACTACTTTCAGATATTTGCACCCAACCAATGGACAGAAGCTGCTGAGCCCTGTGGTTGAATTAGGGAAAAGCTGAAAGAAGCTGAAGAGGAGGGTGACCCTGTAGGAAGACCAGTAGTCTCAATTAACCTGGACCCCTGAGATCTCTCAGACACTGGACCACCAACCAGGCAGCATACACCAGCTGATATGAGCCCCCCAACACATATATAGCAGAGGACTGCCGGGTCTGAGGTCAGTCAGAGAAGATACACCTTACCTACACCTACAGGAGGGCACCCCTGTAGGAGGACCAGCAGCCTCAACTAACCTAGATCCTTGAGATCTCTCAGACACTGAGCCACCAACCAAGCGGCATACATGAGGCTCCTGACAGTATGCAGCAGAAGACTGCCTCAGAGGTTTGGCCTCAGTGAGGGAAGATGTTCCTAACTTGAGAGACTTGAGGCCCCAGGTAGTGGATAGGTCGGTTGGATAGAGATGCAGGGGACATCTTCTTGGAGACTGGGAGGAAGAATAGGATGAGACACTGTTGGATGGTGGACCAGGACGGGGATAAAGACTGGACTGTAAAAAAAGATTAAAGAATAATAATTTAAAATAGAATAAAATAAAAAGAAATGTGCTTTCCAGAGTCCGATCTTGTTTCTTGCATTTATTTGTGTGTGTGTGTGTGTTACTGATATGTGCCCTTTCACTCTCTCTCTTGTTTGTATTTCTAACAAAAGTAAGTTGAATTTATTTCTTTTATCATTACTAAGGAAATCACCCTGTGTCCACAACAGTATCAACACAACTCAAATACTACGTTATAAGATTTTGTAACTATTGCTTTTCTTTAAGGTGGCAGTGCAAGAAGAATAAAAAAACTCTCATCCAGTAGAACATCATTCACAGAGTATCCCATAGAAAAAGCATCATAAATGAATATTTATAGATGCTTCTAGAGCTAGAATTTTATGTTTCGACTATTATTTAAAACTTTTTACTAATTTTCCATATTCTATGTGGCAGGGAATGTAAATAATTTTAACTTGCATATGCGTTTTATGATTACATTCCAATGTATTTGTGATTATGCTAATTAGGTTATGTATTGTATAATACAGTATAAAATAATACATATCAATCATAACATTATTATTATTCAAAGTCAGTTGAATTCTGTTTTATCTGATAATATAATCAAAAGATAACCTTGGTGTGAATCATTTTTCAAGCTTTCTCAGTATAAAAAAGTCTCATTCAACAAATTCCTTTGAATTTATAATCTATAAATCTAATTGTATGTTTTATATGGTGATAAATTTTATTATTATTATGACATAAAGATTAAATCATAATTTTTCTCATCCTGTGCACCAGTTTATGCGAGATAGACACAAAATATCACTATTAATATTTATTGCAGAAGAACATGTTAGAATACAAATTGATAAAATTTTAATTTGCTAGAATTGAGATGCTTTTCCATAATCGTTTTAATTAAAAACGAGGTGGGAAGACATCTGAAATCAAGTCAATAAAATCCACTCACTTGCTGTATATTATAGTTATGAATTTTCTAGACATTTAATTATACCATTCACAAAGTCTAATGGTTTTGAGCTGAAAAACAAGAATACAACAGGAAGCAGTTTCTTGGTCTGTTTGATTTTAAAATTTATACTAACCCTCATACATGCACAGATGCATGAATGCATACTAGCCAAGTTTTAATAACAAATAAATATTATCTCTACAGTCCTTAGAAAATGCAATGAGTATGCATGCGATCCTAGCTAAGGTGACTGACAAAAAAAAAAATCCCACACAATTGAGTAACTGGTAATATCACCTCAGTTTTTCACTAAATTGAGCCTGCAAAGGATTGTGGGAAACAGGAAATTGCATAGGTGGGATATTAACTCTGTTAATCTATAGAAGTGTTCTTATCCTCTTCTTCAGTTGAAGCTCTCCTTCTTTGCTGTGTTTTGCATTTCTCTGGGATCTACTTGGAGTGGTTGCTTGATTGTATTTGTCTGTCCAATGAACTGGACTTGCAGAGAGGGAGGAGATTTGTTTCCATTTAAAATGATATTCTCTGACTATTGTAAGTTTCTGGAGCAGTACGGATTCTCGGAGTCTCCAAATTCCCAGTTGTATAGGAATATTCCAGCCCTTTTCTGATACAGACCTACAGTGCCCCAGTGTAGAGGAATGCTAGGGTGGTGAGGCAGGAGAGGGTAGGTGGATGGAGGAGTATCCTCATAGAAGCAGGGTAAGGGGGGAATGACAAGGGATTTGCTGAGAGGAAACCGGGGAGGGGGTAACACTTGAAATGTAAATAAATAAATTTTTTTAAAAAAGAAAAAAAAAAAAAAACCTCATTTTCAGTGTACAGCCATTATGGAAATCAGTATAGTGCAATACAATATTCAACTCATTTTGGTTAGAATTCATATATGCTTTCTTTTCCCTTTACCACGGTGCAGAAGAAACTTCTTCCTATGGAGTTGCAAACCGCTTCAGCTCCTAGAAGGAACTTTAAACTGATCAGTGTTAAGCAGTCATATAATTTTAAGAGTGTATGCTTTCTTATGTGAAAGTTTCATCATGGAGCTATCAGTTGATTGGGAAAGCACCACTCCAGTAATTTTTATTATTTATCACTGAATGTTAGTTTAAAATTTGTGAACAAGCAAATTCCTTTCTGGGATTTATGTTAGTTCATGGAAACTATATTAAGTTAAGGCCATTACTCAGTGTTGAATACTTGCAGATGATAGCCAGCCCTCCTCAAATTACATCATAGTTGAGTCACTAAACGTGTAAGTTATTTAAATGTGTGAATGGCCTTGAAAGAATAAATACTTATGCTGAAATGTTCTTACAAATTCTCTGGCCATAAATTATTCCTCTAATATCCACTCAGACTTCCAGAACACATTTTAGCAAGTAGTGTGGCCTGATTTATATGAACTTGCCTGTGAACAATTTAAATGCACTAAGCCTTGTCGAGACTCACTGCGAGTATTGTGCTTCTCAAGAGTCAAATGAATTATTAGTAAGATGGATGAACAAGACCTTGAAGAGGTGGGTTTATGTTTGTGTACTAGTGGCTCTGGGCCATTTTAAAATTATATTACAGTTTCTTTCAGATTCCATGTATTTGTTCCTTGTAATTTTGGTTCCCAATATATTTTATTTTAGCAGAAAATAAATATTTTAGTGATGTTCTTCAAAATGTGTACAAATATTTCACATATGCCTTCAAAAATTCTACACAGCCAATGGAAATAAAACCTAATCTTTGTCCTGTTCAGCCTTCATGTTAAATAACATGTACCTTTAAATATTTCTGACTCTCATCTCTAAAATCTGATATGTGGGGATATAGAATTGCACATCAATTAATCACAGTGATTAGCACAGTTCTCTTTCAGAAAATATCTGTCATATTAATTTGGTCATAATTAAACTTGGTGAAAATATGAGTGTGTAGAAATATGGCATTATAAGAACTTATTTGATAACAAAATAAGTGGTATTTACTATATACAAGTAAAATTGTCTCTATAGATTTCTGAACCTCTCTCTCTATATATAGATAGATAAATAGATAGATAGATAGATAGATAGATAGATAGATAGATAGATAGATAGATTTTTTATAATACAAAACATCTATGTGGATTAACAACCCAAGAAAATAAATAACAATTTATTCAAAATTTTAATATCTTTAAAATATAAAAATGAAATTTATATTTATTATATTTTAATACATGTATTTTTATTTTGATACAAGTTCTCACTGTATATCATTGTGATGGCTTAAAATTCATTATGTAAAACAAACTGTCTTTGAATTCACAGAAATCCACCTGCCTCAGTCTCAAGAGTATTGGGATTAAAGTAAGGCATCACAACACATGATTAGTTTCCTGTTATTGTTTAAAAGTGTGTGTGTGTGTTGTGTCTGTGTACAAAAGCTATACACTGTGGATGAAGAAGAGTGTTATAGAAGATGACAGATGTTCACTGACAAAAGTATCACATATTTGTAATTGAAGAATACTAAAGCAAACTATGAAGTCATCCCTGGAACAGGCTGTCCACATCTGATTTCCTGCCATAATACAAGCAAGAGTAAGATCTATGAAGCTTCTTTGTAATTATTTGGTTATTTTTTTTTTTTTTTTTTTTTTTTTGGTTTTTCAGACAGGGTTTCATGGTCCTGCTGTCCTGAAACTCACTTCTGTAGACCAGGTGGCCTTGACTCAGAAATCGCCTGCTTGCCTCCCAAGTGCTGGTTAAAGGCTTGCGCCACCACGCCGCCTATTTGGTTATTTTAATGACATTCTATTTGTATTCAACTCTATTTGCATTCAAAGTCCCTGTGAATATATATTTTATGAGATGTTATATATGACGTTAAGACTTGAAGGTTGATTTAGTTTTAGAAACTATTCGACTAGCATTCAAGTCACTTACCATATGTATAATTTTTTCTCAGACAAAATTATGATCACATAGAGACCATATTTGTGACATTCTAAGTTGTCTGTATACTTTCCATTTTGTGGAATTTGGCTCCTAAAGCAGCACTTAGAACATATAGAAGACTGAGGAGTTGCAAGGAAAAATCCTTAGCTGCTCTCCCTTAGATAAACACGTTTTCATATAAATTATAATTTTACATAAGATCACTGAAAACAATAGGAAAATAAGATAAGCAAAACACAAATATCTAAATGATAATTGCAACTGGACTCCCTGGATGATTTTTTTTTTCACATTTGAGTCGTTAATGCAGAGGTTCCCTGATATATTGTCATGTTGGCATTACTGGATTCCTAATGGGATCATATAACTGCAGAGGACAATATAGCCCAGCAGCCAGGATAGCAGAGGTTGGGAACCTTACCTGAATAATTTGCCTGGGAAACCTATGACATCACTAGGTTCTTGTATAATGCTTGAATGTGAGTCTTATGCTATGTCTGTGCAGTTCTGCAATGGGAAGTGTGGTACTACCTCCCCCCACACACACATACAAGAAAAACAGTATGACTACATTCTACACTGTGTCATGGGAGGCTTGGAGACATATCTACACTGCAATACATAATAGGAATCAGTACATGACTTCCATTCTATATTTTACAATTCTGTTATGCCAACTCTAAAGGACTATGTCCTATCTGTAGAATGTTAGTTAAATATGGGAGAGGGCTTGGAGAGGTGTCTCAGGGGAGAAGAGGATTACCAGGTCTAATTCCCAGCACCCAAAATGGCTTCCCTCTTCTGGTATCTGTAAATGCCCTTAAAACTGAGAAACATTGAACATTTTCAAAATCATGCATGTGGTAAAATAGTGGAAACAATTTGAAAACAAAAAAGAGCAGAGAAAATCCCACCATCATTCTTGGAATGAAGGTGGGGTGGTTCATTATGGCAATGAAGGAGTTAAAATTTGCTTCAGTGAATTCTGAATGACAACAGTGTAGGTAGGTAATGGCTGAAAAATAAACATGTTGAGGAGCTGGCAGGTCTTCATTTATGAAGAATATGAGCATAGAGATAACAGTGGCTACTGTATGTGTGTCTGAGGATACATGGTTTTATGGATAGGAATATAAGAGACAAAGAAAATGACCAAATCTAGTAATTCTAGAACTTTTAGGCATAATGAATCCTTCAAAGGAAGAATATTTCATTTTGTCCTATTGAGAGAAAAATAATTTTTATTCTGAAACTAAATTAAAAAATTTCTTGGTGCATAATGAAAATTATGACTTCCACCTAAGATGCTTTCATAAGCATATAAAACTATAGATTAACTACTATGAGAAAAAGTATTTTTCTTAGGGGATGTCCATTTTGGAGTTACGTATGAGTTGTCTTGATACTCCACCCAAATTTTGTTGAAAATGTCAAAAGAAAAAGTATGTTCATATTTTGTGGGGATTCTGCAAATCTTTAAATTGAAAAATTAGGATCTTTAATTAATTATTTTTATTTACTTTTGACCCAATTTTTATAAAAGACAGTTAATACTTTATGTCTTATTTTCCACCTCCTCTGAACACAGTGATGTTCACATGCAAGTCCTCCAATAAATCCAATAATCTAATATCTAATCTAATAATTAATATCTAATCATGAAACAAAACTCATTTGTACTGAACCAAAAGTTTAAGACTGATCAAGCCTTATTTTTATTAGATATTTTATTTATTTACATTTCAAATGTTATCCCCTTTCTCGGTTTCCCCTCCACCAAATCCCTATCCCATACCCCTGCATCTATGAGAGGTTGTTACCCCCACTCACCCATTCACGCCCCCCCCGCCCAATCATTCCCCTACACTGGGGCATCGAGCCTTCACAGGACCAAAGGCCTCCTCCTCATTGATGCTATAGAAGGCCATCCTCTGTTACACATGCTGCTGGAACCATGGGTTCCTCCATGTGTACTCTTTGGTTGGTGGTTTAGTGAGCAAACCTTATTAGACTTTGCACTAACACACACCCTGAAATTCTTCTACGTATGTGTATGTATGTATGTATGTATGTATATACATATACATATTATTTGAGAATTTCATACATGTATAAAATATATCTATCCTTCTCCCTACCTCCAACTTTCCCCATAGTGTTCCATAGATATCTCTCTCTCTCTCTCTCTCTCCTCTCTCTTCTCTCTCTCTCTAACTTCATATTCTTTATTTTTCTTCTCATCAACTAAATTCAGATAACCCTACCCATATGCACATGGATATATGACTATTCACTCAGATGAGCCACTTTTGAGAGGCCACAGTCCTGACTCACACTTTCCCAGCAATCTTAAAATTGACAAATGCTTTTGACATCAACCCCTATGCAGTCAGGCTTGTCCCTCAGGGAGCCCAGATAGATATTTTTAACTTTTATTTATATTCCCTTGCAGTGCTTAGCCTCGTAGCCTAAGCAAGAATTCAGATCACCAGTCAGAGAGGGTTCTGGGTAGCCTCTCTCTGCTTGGTCTAGGGGCGGAAGTCCTCTTTTAGGTTGGGTGGAGATGGGTTTGGGAACACCCTGGATAAAGTAACAACCTCATCTTGAGTCTCGTGGTCCTCCATAGCTAACTTATGATAGTGTATCTGAATAGGTTTTGCTATCAAATTATCTGTCTGTTGTATCACAAAGTTAGTCAGCCTATTTAAGTCCTGGGACCAAAAGAAATCAGCAAAAATCCCAATTAATGGTCCCAAGCTGGGAGGAAGTGGGGTTGACAAAGACATAGGGATGGGTATGGCCCTCATGCCTCACTGGACAATGACAGGAAGACCGGAGCCATTACAAGGTCCCCTTAAATTATTGGAGGTCAGGCCTCTATCCCTGCCTTCGCAAGAATAGAATCGCCAAGGCCCTTCTGTACTTAGAGAAAGGAGGAGATGTCAGGAGCAGCCCTGCATATACACTAAAGGCCTAAAATCAGCAATAGGCCTGACATACATGCTAACACAAAGTCTTGGGTCTGTGTGGAAAAACACTGAAACAGAAGGCTATAAGCTATTGTAAACAGGCAGCTTCTGTGGAAATTTACCAGACCGAGTAGTCATAGGTCTTATAAATAGGCAGCTTCGGTGGACAGTACCAACTTAGATAAGGACAAGTGAATCATAGGCAGAGCCATAGTGACCTGTCCCCTGAACCTACACTCAGCTGATACCCTGTTCTGAAAGGTATCTGTACTCCCCTGAACACCTATGCTCGTGCCATTCCCTTCCCCACATCCTGCCTTTTTGTGTTTATAACCTCTGTGTAAATAAGTAACTTACGATGTGATTTAAATAAGTAAATAAAAAAATTAAAAAAGGAAATAGAAGTAAAAAAACAAAAAAAAAAATTGACAAATGCTCCTAGCTAAGGATCCTGCCTTGAAAGCTATCCCCCAAAGACAGGCTGGAGTTCTGACGAGTATGGTCCTGTGCCAGTCTTCTAGTGGCAACCACAATTGTAAGATCATAAATATAACTGTCCCATTATGTCCAAAAGACATTGTTTCTCAGAAGTTTCTCTCACTTCAGGATCTTAGTTTTTTCTTTTTTTTTTTTTTTTTTTTTTTTTTATGAACTCCTTTTCCTCCATGTCCCTTAAGCTTTGAGGGTAAGGGTTACTACGGGTGTCCTATTTGGTGGTGAGAATTATACAATCACTTGTTTTCTGCAGTTTGATTATTTCTGAGTCCCATGCTGACTGGTGTCCACTACAAACAGAAACTTCTCTGATGAGGAAGTGAGTGATGTACTAATGTATGAATAGGAGGGTAAGTACATAGAAGACATTTAGATATTTGCCCATTTAGAAATTAGCTGAGGAGTTCAATCTATTGATCACAGAATAGATATCAACAGAACAGTTAACAGTTACCATTTATGCAAAAGACTTCATAGATAGATAGATAGATAGATAGATAGATAGATAGATAGATAGATAGATGATGTATAGGTATAGGTATGGGTATAGGTAGAGGTAGAGATAGAGTATGATGGATAGAGATAGATAGAGAGAAGAGAGAGGAGAGAGAGAGAGAGAGAGAGAGAGAGAGAGAGAGAGCTTTCTTGCATGAAGTATGTGAATTACCTGTGTGCCTGCTGCCTGCAAAGACAAAACAGGTATCAGTTTCCCTATTTCTGGGGTTACAGGTACTCGTAAGCAGCCATGTGAGTGCTAAGATTTTAACTTGGTATTCTAGAAGAGTAGCAAGTGCTGTTAACCATGGATCAATCTCTCCAGTACCTATAAACATACATTTTAAACAAATAATCTTTGTTTCAAACTAAACAAAATACTAATTGCACACTATTTTAATACAGTGATTTTCTTAATTCACTGTTTAAAGTTAGAACAAGTCTCCAAATTAGGCCTTTATATATAACTGCAGATATTTCTATTGTGGCTTACAAGGGAAGGAAGACAGAGAGATATTTTCCATGAGATGACAAAACAAAATGCACGAACATGCCATGGTGCCTCCTTCATCTCAAGTCTCCCTTGGAAATATAACTAAGTAATATTACCATTGTATATATAACGTTTAAATTTTGATATCAGTATGAACTTACAAGACCCATTTAGGGACTTTCTGTGTGATAGTGAATATGTAAAAGTAACACAACTGTACTTTTAAGTTTACCTTTGCTCAGGTGAAGCAAATATAATGCGCTTAATCCTGTGGAAACTTGATGCACCAGAGAAGAGGGATGCCGGTGTAGGTGGTTGGACAGTGAGGGAGCACCCTCTCAAGTGGAGAGGGGGGTGAAAAACTTGTGGAGGGTGAACCAAGAAGGGGTCAACTTTTGAAATGTAAATAAATAAAACATGTTAATAGAAAAAACAATAGGGTAGCGTAGAAATTACAAGAAGGACAATGTGGGAATGCCAAGAAGTATAGCCTAAAGCATTCTTCAGAGGGGCTCAATTGACTACTGCCCTACTGTGAATGTCCCTTCCCAGGAAGAAATGCTGACTGTGCCTTATTAATGAGATCACACTTTCTGAAGAAAAGTTTCTCTGAAACTGACTGTTTACCTTCAGAGATACATTTTCTTGTTATTTATTAATAAACATGTAATTCTCTATTATCAGGATTTAAGACACTGTCTCTATGTTTTTCTTACGACATATCTTAGTCCAACTGGCTCAATGAATAAAGGAGTAATTCATGAGATAGCTTTACAGACAAGGTAATTATCCAAGAGTTGTTGGAAGAGATACTGCATAGACACAAGAATAAGCAAGAGGCTTTGGTGTATAATAAAACTAAGTATACATAACATATTGCCAAGATAGCAGCAAGTAATGTTGAAGATACCTTTCCAGAATCAATCTTCAGAAGTCTTTTAAACTATGTTAAAGACAGGTTTGATGGTACCCATCTATATTTTTAGAGCTTAGGATTTGCAGTAAGTCAGATCAAAGCCATACTGCTACATGAAAATCCATGGCTTAATCGGGTTACTTGAAAACTTGTCTTTAAAACTGAAACATAACACAAAGAAAAAACACTTTATGTTTAAAAAGTCAATTGTATCTGAACAAAATTTGGCCAGCTCTGCAATAATGATAGATAATCTTGAAGGCTTCTAAATAGATTCAAGTACCCTTGTTGGCATGCAGAAATAGTAGACACACTAAAAGAAAAAGCAATTCAATTAAAAAACATACAAAATGCTACAAACTACAGATTAGTATTCAATGTGTTTTGCTATTGCATAAGATACCTGATGACAGAGATACAGAAATTATGAATTTCATAAGAGTTCCCAAATTTAAAAAGAACATTTATTATATCTCAAAATAGCATATTATATTTGAAAGGGGATATGTTATAGTTGGACATGCATAACATGATTTGCTAATATATAATTCAAGAAACATTTTCCTATCTAGAAGTCATCTTGATAGGAGGTGTATTATAACGTTAGGATGCCTACTGGAGAAAAGTGACTTAGACCGTACACCAGATTGACTAAAGCTACCTCACTGGCCTTGAACACCTTGGAAGGATAAACTTTGGTCTTCACCAGAGAAGAATAAATTATATACTCCCAGGGTGTTGATTAAGACAGCTTCAAAAATCACTTTTGTAAAAATTACAACACAATGTTCTGATGAAATTGGTAACAGATGCAAACCACCAACTTCTGTTTTCTATTTAAAAGCCAACCATTTGCAAAGCTTCACCACATTCTTTTGAGCAAAGTTTGATCAGGGAACATATTATGAAATATCCATCACTTGGCATATGGCAGCTAATAGCAACTCAAAAGTTCTGTCTTTAGATATTTATATACTTTATCAAAAGCATCATATTTAACTATTGACCACTGAAGAAATGTTAATCATTTTCATAGTTGAGTATAATTTCATCTTGCATTAACTCTTTGAATTGACTATGAGAAATGTACATGAATTGACTATGACTAAATGTACATGAAAGAGGACAACTTAGAATGGTAATCATGGATGTCTCATAAACATCAGAGATAGTAAAACTTCGTCTCAGAAATAAAGAGTAGAATACCTAAATGTCATGATATTCACTCCCTTAATCTATACTCCTCTGCTATCTTTTTTTTTCTTTTATTGGATATTTTCTTTATTTACATTTCAAATGTTACCCTCTTTCCAGGTATCTCTTCTCGAAACCCCCATCCCATCCCGCCAACCCCTGTTTCTATGATGGTGCTCCCCTACCCACCCACCTACCGACTCCCCCTTCCTGCCCTGGCATTTCCGTACACTGGGGCCTGGAACTCCCACCAGGATCAAGGGCCTCTCCACCAAAGCCACCCTCTGCCACATATGTGGCCAGAGCCATGGGTCCCTCCATGTGTACTCTTTGGTTGGTGGTCCAGTCTCTGGAGGTCTGAGGGTCTGGTGAGTTCTTTTCTCTTTTTTTTTTTTCAACAGTGTCCCTGCATGTCTTCTTTTTTTCTCCCTCAATACCGCCTACTTCTCTTCTCTGAATTCCCTATTTGGTAAATAAATAAATAAATAAATAAATAAAATAAATAAATAAGACCTCACAAAACTCCTAAATTTTATATGTATATGTACAAATTCATTCTTCTGTAGTTTTGTTCCTAAAATTCCCTTAAAAACTTTAATTAATGTACGTGGCTATGATGGAGGACATCGTCTGAAATCTTGAGTTGTAGGGATTGGTGAGTCTTGAGGAAAGAAAATGCATGAATTTAACTTCAAACTCCAGATTAAACAAATTATTTATTAAACAATAATTATTAAGCAAATAGGTTTCATGTGCATCCATTAAAGACCTTTGGCTGCATCTATCTGAGGTTTATAATGACACTTTGGAGGAAAGTTGAAGCCTCAACCCTTACCTACATCAGGTCTCAAGTGCTATACTCTCTGAATAATAGAATAAGTATAACTGACCCCAGTGACCATACAAAACACCACAGAGAAGATGAGGCCATTCCCCTACAGCAGACATGGTACTATCCAGAAACAGCCTGTCATGCCACAAGTATGGTCCAAGTAAAAGCTATGGAGACCATGGTGACATCACAGAGTGAAACGGGGAACATTTTTAGTTATGGATTTAGTGTATAAGGATCTCTTAGCTCTAGTTTGTACATCGAGATCAAGCCTTAAACACAATTCTACAAATTTGTTATACAGCAGTCTTGACTCATGCAGCGTGTACTCAATAGCCTGTTTGTTTATTTATCTACCTCTGTGTGTCCCTTTTGGAGAAATAAGCTAATAAATAATCTGATTAGGCTTTCCATTAAGTTTAACAAATATTCCCTTTTTACATATTTTGAAAGACATTGCAGATATCATCAAAAGTAAAAATCAGTTAATAAATTAATATCGTTGAGACTTCTAAAGTTTTACTCTCTCTCAAGAAGATAAGCCAATGCCACACTATCTAGCATTTGTGTGGCATATTCTCTTTTACTAAGCATTGTAAAAATAAAATAAAATTAACTCGGATAACACACACACACACAAATATAAAACCAGTGAAATAACTGTAATGTTTAATTGAAAAGTGGTAAGAAAAATTGATACTTTAAATTCAAGGATCAATCACACAATCACACAATGTTTTATTATAAAATTGTGTGTGTGTGTGTGTGTGTGTGTTTATTTGATTTATTTTCTAGACATGGACTTACTACATAGCTCAGGCTAGCCAGAAGTCATTATATATATGCAGCTGGCCTTCAATTCAGAAGGGATCTGCCATCCTCTATCTCCCAAGTACAGGGATTAAAAATATGCTCCAATGTGCCTGACATAGCATTGTATTTTAAATAAAAACTAGTAACAACAACAAAATTAAAGTAACTCAGGGGATTCTTTGCTTTGTTGATAAGTTCTAATTTGTTTTTATTATATAGGTAAATAAATAAAATATTAAATATTGAAAATTCTTAACTTTAATAATTGTTCTGCATGTATATATAATAGAACAAACTATAAATGTACATCTGTGAGGAAACTCATATTAAACCTTTACTGTGCATCACTGTCGACGCTGTGGCATGCATCATTACTTATGCTATAGTTTAACTTAAAAAAAAAAAGTGATATCTTGAGTTTTGAACAAAATGCAACACATTTTTTGTTAAGTTATTGGCAATGCGTCAAAAATCAAAGTTTCTGCTCAAGTACAAAATCATCAAATTATTATACATAGATAGTTTTATTTCAATAAGAACAAAGACTAATCACTTTCAAATATTTTTGTGGACAATAAAATCTTACTCTTTCATTTTGTGAAATAGTAAAAACCATGATCCTTGAATAACTTTAGATGTTTTGAAAATCTAATTAAGAGCGTAAATAGATCACTAACGTACAGTGAATTGATTATTCCTGCCATGCTTTTTATGCAGTGTAGTTGATGTGCGAAAACTTACACTACACATATAAAACTGAAACCTTTAGGACTATTGGCTAAAACATTATTTCACAAAGACTAAATTATGGTTCAGGAAAGTACTTCTTCAGTCCAGTAATCTTTCAATTGTGTAATCCCTTTTCTGAAAGTTTTTAAAATTGTGTAGAGTAAACTATTTTAATAAGGTGAGTGCTTGCCTGCTTCTATAAATGTGGTCCAAAATCATGGCTAGGGAAACCATAAGCCCTAGGTGAGATTCCACTGATGTTTTGCTAAGTCAACGTGTTATTCAATTGTCTTGTAATACTTATGATTATTTTTATAAATTTATGCTGCTCTCAACATGGTTCAGAGAAGCTTCTTTTTGTAGAGGTACTGTTCAGGATACTGCATATACGCAACTGAGATTGTTCTAAAGATGGAACATCTGTATGGACCACCTTTCTCACAGACTCAGGGAACATTGTGATAGAGGGGCAGAAAGAATCTAGGAGTCTGAGGATGAGAAGAGGAGCCATGAAAAGCTAGCCTCCGTACAGGGCATGGTTGCTATACACATGAACTCACAGCAGCTGTGATGATGTACATAACCTTCACATGGCCAAAAACGTTAAAACTCCCTGTATGAAACCTGTGGGAAGAACAATGTTATATTACTAACTAGGGTTTAATGGTAGTTGATGACTGCTGAGGAAGACAGATTCACTTTTCCTTGGAGGGGGTGACAATTGGTAGGTCTCCTGTGTCCCAGTGGATGACCCCATACATGGGAATTTGGCCAGCACTATGAACTTAATGGGTTACATATAAAATGACAAGATGTTTTGAGATAATATGAGATATCCTTGGGGAGGGAATTTAGGATATATGTTATCAAGATACATTGACTACAGGTATGAATTTCTTAAAATGATGTCAGCTGAACAAGGTTGACAACAACGGACATGCCAAAGTGGATGAGAGAAAGGCCACAAGGCCTCAACCCTAACAAGAAACTATAGACAACTCATCAAAGTTAGGCATGGGACAAATGGTCTTCCCAGGAAGAACACACTAAATTTTTGTCCAGTATTGAATGGTGAACCTTGAGAAAACCTACAAGTAACATTACAAACACTAAGTAAGGTATATATATATGACTATACATGCATGCAATAACAATGAAATGGAGTTGGAAGGTGAGTAGGAAGAGGAATATGGGAAGGTTCAAAGGGTGGAAATAAAAGGGAGAAATGTGATGATATTATAATCTCAAAATCCTTTTAAAAAATGGAATATCAGCTTACTAAAAGACTAAAACAAGACAGCCTGAAAGTCACACAATAGATTCTTTTCAATGAGTCACAGACAGTTTACTTATTAAAACAGCAGCAGTTCTTATAGCTCATACACCAATTCCACCATCTTGTCCATATGTATTTCATAATTTGATAACACAGTTTTTTCTCTCTTTCCAGATTTATGATAAGTGAAGTCTGAAGACATTTTCTAAAATTAGTATAAAACTTGGCCTCTTGGTATGGACATAATATCTGGTGATGCCTTAATTATCCCCTGCTACCCCTTCGGGCCAGCATTCTAGTCCATCTCCATTCCTCTCTGACTGCTCGCAACCTGAAAGACCACTCTCTACCAGGGACCATAGCTGGTACAATTGCTGAGACTCGAATCAGTGTGTCACTCCGTGCTCATCAGAGAAGCTTCTTGCACTGGATGCTAACACGGAGACCCGCAGCTCAACAGCGTGCAGAGTGAGAGATTCTAGAGCACTCATCCCAAAACGAAAGTCTTTATCAAACCCTTTCCCTCAAGGTGTAAGAGTCTACACAGAAGAGGAGGCAGAAAGAATGTCAAAACCAGAGATAGTGAAACTGCATTGTCGCAGCACGGAAGGACTGATATCAACACACAAACGCTGTGGACAGCACACACACAACCTGCAGAAGTTCAAACCAGAAAAAAGTCCCATCAAAAAGATGAGAAATGTATACAAAGCACCACCAATAACTACGAAGCTATTTGCAGTTAATAGCTGCTGTGAGTGTCACTGGATACATCAATTGCAATCCAGGGAAGGTGTTATGCCCAGAAGTACGTTATCAACACAAAATAAACTCTATGTTGTGTGTGTGTGTGCATGTAGGCAGTCATTTTGTTTTGTTTTATCATATTATTGGATGTTTTGTTTGAGTGTTTTAATTTTTTGCTTTTTATTTGGGGGATATTTTTGATTTTTTTTGGAAAGTGAATTAGGTAAGGAGAGAAGTGAGATGTACATTGAAGGAAATGGGGAAAGGAGATAATATGATCAAATTTATTGTACAAAAATTAAATGTAATTAATTTTAATATAAAAATTGCAAATAGAACCATTGAATTTAGAAAATTTTGTGAGCATTTGTTTTTATTGAGTATGATTGAAACTATATTGCCCTTTGAAATGTTATTTCTGCTTACTGGGCTAATATGTAGTATACACATATGAAAAACAATCTTCCTATATTTGACAATAAGAAATGAGTAGGCATAAATTAGAGAGAAAAAGAAGGAACGGTTGAATATTTTATTTTGAAATACTTCAGACCCACACTGAGTTTCCCCACTTGAAGAAAGACAATCTATACATCTTATGCATTAAAAGAGCTTTATTTTATTTATTTTGTTGAAATACATGTGTATCATATTTACATCATTTCCAACACTTTCTCTCCCTATTGTAGGAAGCTACCTCCTGCCTGACACTGAGGTACTCATTTAGTATCTTACCCTTTGGATGCGTCATTTCTTACCTGTGCAGGTTCCCTGTTTTAATTAGTTCTTCTGAAGGACAATGCTTTAATTAGCTTACAGACTACCAAGTTTCTTAAGTCTTCTTTATATAACTTTAGTTTTGTTGAACCATTCCCATCCCACTGTTAACTTTCCCATGTAACCCTTTACCTCCCTGTCCCTGTTCTGTTCTGTTTTGTTTGCATTGCAAGTGTCTCACCATCCCCTTTGATTTTCTACTTTGGTTGGAAGATCATAGGCTACCATGTAGCTTTATCCTGCATGTATGACTTTAATTAACCCTGTCCTCCTCTCCCATTCCTGTGTGCCCATCACCTCACTACCACCTTAAACCAGTCTGTCTCCAGAACTCCCTAATCCTACTTTCATCTCAGTTATAATCTACGGAATGCTTTTCCACACCAAATGGCCCATCACAAGTTCCCTGACTTTGTTCTAGTCATTTGACAAAGCTTTTATTCTCTATCTGTAGTTTTAGGTAGACATTTACATATTGCTTGTAATACAGCAACTTTGATGGAATTCCAAAGCATCCGCACATCTACAAGTTGTTATTGCCCCATCGTAGAAGTTCAGAAGTCACTTTACCTGCTTATAGTTACGTAAAAATTTTACATTCAACAAATCTAGACTCTCAAGTTATTTTTTTTCATACTAAGTTTAAATTGCTTCCCATAGAAAAAACATGTTTTCTTTCAGCATATCTTTTATTCAGCACAGAGAAATAGTAACTGATATCTTCATATTAAAATATTACCAACTTTACTGTTGGGACTACACAGACTACGAGCAAGTGCAGAGCCCACTTAAAGTGTGTCAGTGTGAATGAAGACAGAATTTTATGTGAGTGACAACTTTATTATTTTAACATCCTGAGTTACAGTTTGAGTACTTAAGTAAGAAAACAGTGATAGGTAATAAAAAAAAAAGTCTATAAAATTATGAATATGCAAAGGCAGAGTATTAAAAGAAAACATTTATAAATACTTTCAGCTTTCTCCCTACTGTTCTGTTTTAGATTACTTTCAGCATCACATTCACAAACAACTCACTTGACAGCATCACTAATTGGTGCGTAGAATTGGAACCAGACTGCCTGAATTGAAACACCAGATGCCAGATAATGGTTTTATAACCTTAAGCAAGCCACTCGTCTGAAAATGAGATAATTATACCAGTTACCAAAGTGAATTGTTATATAAAGTTCAACTAATTAATAGTTGTGGGTAAACTGCTCAGGAAAAAAAAAATACAAGGCTTGTGTGTATGTGTACAGCATTTATAAAAGAAATGAAGCCCATTACTTACTTTATAATCTTTCAAAATTTATAATCATTGAACAATTACACCTTTACTTATTCGAAAATATTAGCAAAATACTACACATAGTTTTTGTTATTTTCTGGGCACAGAACATTTTGTCAAAAGTGTCCATGAACAGTTTTCATTAACTTACAAGTGGTATAAAGTTAACACAAGAGAAGTACAGTGTGTCATAGGAAATGTACCCACTTCATTATTTTATTGCTTCAGTTTATTTAATTTACTTTTATTTTCTTTACCCTACCTGTCCTTTGCACTTATATTATGCCTTCTGGTTTTATATATTTAAAAATTCCTGTATGTGTGTGTGAACGAGTGGGTCTCTGTGTCTATTCTAGTGATGCTTCTTGGGATCTTTTCCCCTTGTTTGTTTATTTTGACCTATTCCAATGTACTTGTTTTTATAATATCATATTATATTACATTACATTACATTATATTATATTAATATCCATTAGGTGCCTGTTTCATTTTCTAATGAGAGACAGAAAGCTGGTGGATCTGGATAGGAGAGAAGGTGGGGAGGAGCCAGGAGGGCAAATCATAATCATGGTATCTAGTATGAAAAAAATCTATTTCCATTAAAAAATGCATCTTTCTAAATAGGCTATTATCTAATATAAGCCCTGAATGAGCAGACCAAATCAGTACTGTATTATACAGTCTTGATATCCAGGATGCTAAAGAGAAGACCTGTTCCAGGGATTTCCTTAGAGTTCTCCAGAGGTGTATGGCTGCCTGACTGTCTGTGATCAAGCATTCACAGTCACATTATCCTTTCTTCGTTAGGGCACATCAAGTGGTATTTTGCATGGGAATTTATATCTTCTGCCATTTCCTTCTGGTGTATTGCTTCTCCAATGCTCCATTCACAGTCTGCCAACCTTAATGCTTTAAGGAGCATGCCTCAATGCTAAAGCTATCTAATCCTCCGGTATTTACCACCATATCATTTGTTTGCATATGGCATGCTAAATGATTTTCTTACTTATTATGTTTTGCTTATTAACCACATCATATAAACTATGATATACTATAAGTCAAAATATGGCTACTTCCTGTAAGCATGTGCATTGTGGGTTATTTTCTTTCTTTCAGGCCAATTACATCATTCCACAATTTGGTGCTATATACAATGGGAATAGAAATATGTCTGGTGTACTCCAGCACCAATGCATACCCTGAGGCCCAGATCCTAGTTTCTAAATACCTTGAACAAGAATCCTCTGAAGAAATGGCTGATTTGAAGAAGAGAAGAAATTTAATCTGCATATGCTGTTTTGTTTGATTTTATTTGGTGTAATGAAATAACCATTAAAACAGTAGCAGAGACATGATATGTTACGGTTCAAGCATTGCTGAAGAATGATTCCCCAGACTCAAATAGTATGAAAAAGCGTTTATTCATCTGAATTTTCTGCACGAAGGGGCCTCCCTAGTTGGTAATGGAGACGTTTCATGGACTCTCAGATCCAGCTATTTTGTCAAGGGAATTCTAGGAAGGGTATGTGCCCTTTAACTTGATTGGTTAGCTCTATCTCTAGGGTTCTGACTGATCTACAATTGGTTAGGCTTGGAGACTTCTGAGGTAGTTGCTTATTCATTCCAGCTACCTATTCTTACTGCAGGCCAGATGACACTAATTGGCTGCCCATGAGTCTTGTTGGGTGACCACAGGTCCTTGGTTCCATTTCTCATTTCTGAGAAACAAAAATCTCAGGCCTAGTATCCCAAGCTGACAATTTGCAGTCTGTCATGGAGTCAACCTGGCTGTGGTCAACTCAGTCTTCTCAGCTAAAAGACACAAGAGCTTCTTGATGATCAAAAATTGTGGACAAAAATTGTGATGACTTCATGATTTTAAAACGGTATCACACGTTTTCTTTCAATTCTGGCTCCTAGATTTTGCATAGATTCATAAAATCATGTATGTATGTATGTATGTATGTATGTATAATACAAAAATAGAGGTAAAATTTTTATGGAAAATGAAAGGAAAATGGTGAGACAGATGAAAAATGAATATGTTCAAATTATAATATATACATCTATGAAAGTGTCCTTGGGAATTCAGTACCACATAATGAATTAAATAATAATAAAAATAATAATAATAATAATAAATATTAACTATAACTTATTTTTATGTAATAAAGAGTTAAAAGTATGATGGTCCAGAAGCAAGCACTTAGTGGCCTACAGAGGGACTTAGCACCTTCATTAGAAGTTACTAGCTTATAGCTTCATAATTGCTCACTGAGTATCTTATTTTACATGAAATTGTGATTTCTACTAGTGCAAGAATGCTCGCTCTTCTTTACTGTCCACGAAAAAAATCATCAAACACATTGGAAACATATTGTATTGCAATGGTCCATGGAAGATGGGATTCAGCCAAGCATCCTCAGTGTAAGCTAGAGTCATGGTATTTGACTAGAAGAGGACACTGCAACATGTACACGTTAATAGGATATATTTAGAATTCTAGAACTCAGAATGGAGTTCTAGAATAAAGTTTAAAACCTTTTAATAACAACTTGTTATTAATAATCCTGAAGTGATGTTGGTTTTCACATACGTGATGTGGATGTAATTATTAAAGCAAGTATTTTACTCTTGTCACTTTATGCAGAAGTGTAATGACGTAAATTTGAAAATGTTGAGAAACAGTAGAGATAACATAAAGAAATATCACAAAATTAGCAGGAGTTGAGTCGGTGTCTTTCTAAATCATACTTATTAATAACATGTGGCACAAAGTAGATGAATAACAAAAGGTTTTAGTTTAAGTGAAATGCAAATATGAAGTGGTGAAATCCATGTTTCCTTTCAGAAGACCATCTTGAAAAGAAAAACAGTATAGTGATAAAGCAAACTTTGAACTATAAGAGGTGGAACACATGTGAGGATTTCAGCAGCAGACTCTGAGAACTTGCTAAGCCAATTCTCTTCACTTCAGACCCTATACCCTTGCCTGGTGACCAGGGCCCTGATACAATGAGTAATTAAGAACTCTATATCCCAAGGCAGAATGAATCTGTGGGAGAAACTGCCTGCTCTCTGCTGTCATTTTCAAGATGCTGAAAGCACCTGTGTTCCTGCTTAGTTCCTCCCCCCCAGATGCCTCATCTTTGTCCATTCCTCCTTCATGAAATTGAATGAACATTCAATAACCTTTCCTATGTTATCCCAAGCTTCCCTTGAAACTTCATTTTGAAAGCCTCATTTAAAAAGCAGATGTGTTTTATTAAAGAATCAAGGCTATGTAAATTAGTGATCTGAATATTTTCTCTCAACCATGTGGTTTCTTGGATCTTGGCAAACATGCTTTCAACACACAGAGACACTAGTGGTGTGGTGGTGATGATGGTGTGTGTGTGTGTGTGTGTGTGTGTGTTATGTGTGTGTGTGTGTGTGTAGTGCTTATTATCCACTGAGGAAATAGACAAATCAGGAATCTCTGGGTATAGATGATAACTGCCATGCGACAGCAGTCTGTCAATTGTCACTTGATTTTAAGCGGACTCATTTAGTTGAACAGCAATTCATTTCATTAGGGAAATATCTGGAAAATATATTTTCTGTTGTAACATGTGCTCTTCCAAAAGTCTCTGAGGCAATCTTGATGTATTTGCTCTTTGTAAACCTCAATTGGAATCTATTCTTTCTTGCAAACATGATATATAATTAGAGCAGAGATTGATATCTGTCCAAGCACATACTCATTTTCAAAAAAAAAAATAAATACTGATATTTACTGATATGCACAGTATCAACTCTCAAGAAACAACATCTGATAGCAAAAAGAAAGCTCCATTATGAATTGATAACAAGTGCAAGTGCAATATTATAATTTGACAACGCAGGAATAGGAAATGGGGGGCTATACCTGAGGGAACATGCCACTAAATGTTGACCAGAGGAATTGTTGTCTCACATAAAGCCTGATTATGGAGTGAGACTTAGGGAAAGAGGAGAAATGTCTTGTGAAGTGGCAGTATTCATGATAAAAAATACAGAAGTAATAGAAGTAATGGAAACCGCAGAAAAGTGTAAGAGAATAAACAGGACAGTTGAAGTTGAGAGTTCCAGATATCCTTGCCCAATGATCTGGCAAGGAAACTGGGTGTTTATCCAAAGAGCAGTGGGATTAAACTGAAGGATGAACAAATTAGACTCAACATACTTTACAATACACCAATAACTGTGATAAAGCCTAATCCTTTAACTTGAGCTAATCGTACTTAAAGCATAGAACCAGGAGCCAGCAGAGTAATCAAGAAAAGCCCACAATTTGAAGACAAGCAAACAGCAAGTGGAAAACAGGGGCTCCATCATGGCCAATGGGTTTAATAATTCTACAATAAGCTTAAGATCTCCTTACAAGGGTCCTTTAAGGTTGCTAGAGAATGTGGAGTGTGCATGAGACTCAATCTAAAGTATGGTAGATTCAATTCTAACGAATTAATGATGATGATAATGATCATAAGGATGATGATAATGAACAGACACTGGGAAACTATGATGCTAAATCAAGTAGGAATTTCATTTTTGGTTGGTTATTTTGTTTATTTACATTTCAAATATTGTCCCCCTTTCCAAGTTTCCCCTCCACAAATTCCCTATCCCTTCTTCCCTGCCCTTGGTTCTATGAGAGTACTCCCCTACCCACCCACTCCTACCTCCCTGCCCTAGCATCCCCCTATGCTGGGGCATTGAACCTCTCCAGGTCAAGTAGGAATTTCTAAGCAATGGAATGGCTTTCTGGCTGGATGCTGGTGTTGATTGCATGATTCTACATGTATGCCAAATTTCATAGGACTTATGCTAAAAAAAATGTATGTTATTAGAAATATAATATTAGAAATCTAATTGCATACATGGAAAATGACAATGCTTATTTAATGAAGTGCCTTCTCTACAAAAGTTTATTTCCCATCAAATCACATGGTTGAATCATGAATATGTCAAATGTTTAAGGGGAAATCAATATAAATTTATAGTCTAGGTTTATTAGCAATTGTGGAAAAACACTGGAAACAAACATAGCCTTACTTGTATAATAAAATGACAATATATTCATTTAATTAGTTCATTAATTCAACAGTACATACCAAGTATAAAATGGGACTCCATTTTCATACTCAGATTGCACCATGGAATTCTAGGAGGAAAAAAATCTCATTCCTGCTTGCTACTAGATAGCAAGGAATAAAACAATGGCTACAGATTTTTTTTCTAAAAATTCTCACAGATGTCACACTTGCTTTCTACCCCACCCATGTCATTTATAGTACTGAAAAAAATAGCCAGATCCTGGGTGTTAGCACATAGGAGTTTTTTGTATAGAGCTTATATCACCACTGTAGCATGTTCACAGCCTATGAAGGACCATTTAAAACACATTGATCTGCATCCATTATTCTCCTTCTTAGGTCTTTATTTGATATGAGTAAAATTATGTTCTTAAAAAACATACTACAGAGTCAGCACCTAGGCCCCACAGCCTATCTCTTGCTTGGGGTGAAGCCCGAAGTTCATTTCAGTCTTTTTACCCTTTGATTCCAATGCACTGCTTACTCTTAAACCACAGCAATAATGAAGTAGCCTCTGTCTTCCTAAGGCAAAAACACAGAGAAAGCAGCATCATTTCAGTCTTTGATGTCATGTTCTAGTATTGTTTTTGTTTGTTTGTTTGTTTTGTTTGTTGTTGTTGTTGTTGTTGTTTTTTAATGCCTGAAAATGCCTAAGGTTGGCAGCAACATCTGAAATCCCAGCACCTGCGAGATTGAAGTGTTTGGATCGTGAGTTCAAAGCCAACCAACCTTTGCTGCAAAGCAAGAACTTGTCTGAAAATAATCAAAACAAAAATCTCCCATGAAAGGAAAATTAGTGCACTATTAATGATAGTGCAGATGACTGCCTGTTCCTATACAGGTCAGGATTTCTTTCCAACATAAAGACAGCTTAATACTGTAATGGAAAGGATACAAGAAATCCTATTTGTAAACTGTTCTAGACTGGTGATACCCTCACCAACAACTGTCGCATTCATACCCACTATGAGATCTTTAGTTTGTAGATCAGATCTGTGGTCATGAGTTGCCTTGCATCTAAACGGATGGTACTCAATTGTGCATTTGATGTTACAGTTTCTAATATCACAATACAAAAATAGTTAGCATCAGCTACAAATCCTTTTTCTGTAGACATGTAGGAATATTAACGTTCACATTTTCCTTTTTTTTTTAATTATCTACTTCTGTGTAGCCAGAAGGTTGCATGCCCTGCCTCACCATCTGTCAGAGTATTGCTTGTTAGTGTATTTTTATCATTTTCAGGGAACTGGTGAAAAATTCTTGATAGCATAAAAATATTGATAGGAAGAGATAACGAGCTCTTAAAGAGCTAGCCTGCACTAAAGACTAAAACAATATAAATTACTATTGATTCTTATCTTGATCTTTCAGAACACCTACCAGTGTGTCCAAATTCTTGTTATTTCAAAACTGAAATGCTTAAAATATCCTATTTGATAAAAATATGACCACAATTAGTGAGAATCTCTTTTTTTTACTACTGTATTTGCCTTCCCAGATATAAATCATTGCAGCCCTTTGTGAAGATCAGTAAAGTCTGCACATTGTGCAACCCAGCAACTGCCCTTTTAGAGACACAGATCCCAGAAAGTGCTGATTCTGATTCTGAAACCGTTATAAATAAAATGTATTCGAATGAACTTTTGCCTATAGCCATCCCAGTATTTTCACAGATATTCTGACTTCTTGGTAAAACCCTGCTCTTTTTGATGGACTCTGCCTTCAGTGAGGTACCTGCCCAAAGGTTCCCAATTTATATGATTTTATGGTAGGTCAACTGCTCTGGTAGTTGTCAAGTCTCCTAGCTGTCACATGCTCTTACGCTAGCTAGGATAGGTAACATGGCACAGAAATATTTTGATGTCACATTTCCCTTCTTTCATAGAATTGTATTAAAACAAATTTGAATGGTAACTTGACATTTCCTTTGCTTCTGAAAACACTCTGTGAAGCAAATGAAATACATGTTTAAATTATGTAGGACACTGAAGAATAACCATCTGAAAGGATGTCATCTAAAATTAAAAACGCAGTATTTGTGAGCAAAGTGATTTTTAAATCACCTGAGTTCGTGACATTTCCATCTTATAGTAGATTTATGAACACAAAGCTGGGCATTATTTCAATGTGCCCTTTCCCACAATAGAAACAGTGCCCGTAAGTGAATATAAATGTAAGGGAGATGTCTGAGATTTATATGCAGAGAGTTTCATCAGATTCAGACAAAATGTTTCTCACACTACTTATGATTAAGCAGAAAACTGAAAAACTCTGTTCCCATTCCTGAGCAACTATGTATGTGCCTTCACTTAAAATGTTTCATAAGAAGTAGAAAAAATGCCACTTAATCTTATAAGTCATTACACACACACAAACAAACACACACACACACTCATACACCATAGTCCTTACCGACCGGACCAGGTATCAGTGAGATACCAACTGCATATTTGTTGAGAATTGGTTCTAAAGCTTTCTGCTCTACTCCAGAAAGCCTGCTGCCAGAACTTAGTGTCCCTGCCCCCAGCTGACTTTTTTTGGTAATAAAGAATTGTCATACATCCAGTGGCTAGACAGGGAGACAGAGACAGGGCACAGGCAGGGGAGAGAGAGAGAAAGAGACAGAGAGAGAGAGAGAGGGAGAGAGAGAGAGAGAGAGAGAGAGAGAGAGAGAGAGAGAGAGAGAATGAGAGAGAGAGAATGAGAGAGAGAGAATGAGAGAGAGAGAGAGAAGGGGGAAAGGGAAGGGGAGTGGTAGGAGAGGGAGAGGGGCAGAGGGAGGGGGAAGGGAGGGTGGAAGAGAGAGGCACAGAAACAGAGGCAGAGAGACAGTCACACAGAGGCAGAGACAGACAGAGTCAGAGAGAGAGAGAGAGAGAGAGAGAGAGAAACAGACAGAAGGAGAGAAAGAGAGACAGACAGGGGGAGAGAAAGAAAGAAAGACAGAGAGAGAGAAAGAGAGAGAGAGAGAGAGAGAGAGAGAGAGAGAGAGAAGAGAGAGAGAAGAAGAGAAGAGAATCTTCATGACTCAGAGGGAGAGGGATCAGATTTAAGAACGGTAGGGAAAAAAAATCATCCAGCAATGTAGGTAAAGGGTAAGTGGCCCTGTTGAGGGGAGGGCTGCCATGTGCTAGCTGTGGAGAGGTTTAGCAATGCTCAGACACTGAGATAGTCAAGCCATATCAAAATGAGCCTGCACGTGTGTGTCTTTCATTCGCTCTTGGGCAGGTGCAGTGCTTGAGTGACTCACCAGGAGCCTCAGCAGTTAATTAATTCACGGCTACACATATTCAAAACTATGACAGGCTCTATGATACCAAGGTGAGAGCACACACACATAAGTCTTTCTATACAGAAATTTCAGTCAAAAGTTTAAAATAAAATTTGTTGCAGGTTTTAGTTTAAGCTTTTGTTGAATGTAAAAAATATCACAAAAGAAATAACAGGAAGGACAAATATTACTTGCTCTATCTTTGAAGACTAAGCAGACATAGGAAGTTGTTTCCTTCTGTCTGTACCACTTGGACATCGAATATTCAAGATGGTGGCTTATGAAAGAGCAGCCAGGTTTGTACTCCAGTTATGAAAAGTGAAAGTGTGAGTTGGCATTTTCTATTCCATTTGTGGAAGAGCTCTTTTGTTTTGTGTAAACTATCCTTTACACTAAGAATACAAATGAGGCCGGAGCTGCTCACAGTACTTACTTAAAGCACAGTATTATGTATAAGTAGGTCCCACAAGCTGGATGGGTTTTCTACCCTCCAACCCCACACCCAAAAGAAAAAAAAAAAAACCCACTGCAGATGTAGCATATATACTTATTTACTGCACACAGAAGAAGATTTAGTTCACGCAAATGTCTAGGGACTCAAAAAAGGAAACATTAACTTACCTATCCCACAATAGACAAGTTTCTTATGTAAATTCATATGCAGAAAAGATTAATGAAAAAATGCCATCAATTTAAAAGATAACAGGGAGGGCTGTATGACAGGGCTTGGAGGCTGGGGAAAGGAAGGTAAAAAAAAAACTGTAATTTAATTACAATCTCAAAAATAAACAACAACAAAGATAATTTTGTGAACAAAGGCTGATAAGAGTTAAATAATGTAATAGATACTGTCCTTCTAAAATCAGAGCCTTTGAAGGGTGAAAGTATTTTTGGTAATTCGAGTAGCAAGGATAAATTGGATAGGGGGAGCAATTCTTTTCTAATAGGAAAGTTAAGTTAAGAAAAATAAAATATACACAGACAAGGAAAAAGGTTGCCTTTTAAGTTTCCAGACACAGTTGCTTTCTCTATCCTGGTTGTTGTGACAGTTAGTATTGTTCCATAACATTATCCCAAGAGTCAGTGGATTAAGACAAAGCGTACTTATCAACCCTCCCTCATTAGGACTCTGTAGGTTAGGATTGGAGAGCAGTGTAGTCAAGTGGTTCTGCCAATAGACCTTTCATGAGCTAGCAGACGTCCGCTTGATCAATGGTTGGCATTTCCAAGGTGATTCATTCACAATTCACTCAACATGCCATGAAAGGAAGTTGGTACTGGTGATGCCTGGCAGATATGGGTACCTCTCCTCATGTTGCCACAGGACGGCTTGAGCGTCTTTACAGTGTGGAAACCAGTTTCTGAGAAATTCTCAGGAAACAAGGTGTAAACTACAACATCTTCGTGATAGCCCTTGCAAGAGGATCAATCTACCTCTGACACCATTCTAAGGTTTGAACTAGTTAACTCTAAATTACTGGCAGGCTCCTTAGGAAGCCATGGACTTTAAGAGATACGAATCAACAATATCAACCATCCAGAAGCCCCAGAGCACCCAGGGGCTAAACCACCAACCAAAGAGTACACATGGAGGAACCCATGGATCCAGCTGCATATGTAGCAGAGGATGCCCTTGCTGGACATCAATGGGAGGAGAGTCCCTTGGTCCTGTGAAGGTTTGATGCCCCAGTGTAGGGAAATGCCAGGGCAAGGAGGCCGGAGTGGGTAGGTGGGTGGGGGAACACCTCATAGATGCAGGGTTCGGCAGATAGGATAGGGGGATTCCAAGAGGGGGAACCAAGAAAGCAGATAACATTTGAAATGTAAATAAAAGAAAATATCTAATAAAAAAAGGAAAAAAATAGAATTTAGAAAATAGAGAGATGAAGAAGATCACTGGGGAATTGTCCTGCAGGGTAGTATCATTTAAGTTCTTTTAAAACTATTATTATCACCAATAATTATTGTCATCAATGTGATGATCATGAAAATGATCATGATCTTTTTAATACACAGCTACTTTAGGGCCAAGGTATAACTCAACTTTAGAGTATCTGCTTCACATATATGTAGCTACTAGATTAATCCTAAGCACCACATACCACAAATAAAAGGTTATTATGTATTATAATGTTATAAATGACAATATTAATATCATTTCCAGTCTTTACAATATATCACAAGTTCTACAATTGTTATCATAAAGGACATCATGCTCAGAATAAACAGTTTGTTAAATACCGCAAGCAAGTACCAAATTAAATGTGAGTGTGATTTCAAATACTACAACCTTTCAACTAGACCATCATCCTGCTTAACATACTCTTTCTGCACCAAGCATCTCTCACTGATATCACTCGGTACCTGAACAGTAATTGTTTCATATTTTAAACACAGCACACAAAGATAAAAATGAATAAACTTAATCAGAGCATGTGATTCTCAAGAGCAATCCTTCAAACATTTGGAATAAATTAGTGTATGACTAGATTGAATACATTTTAAAACATTTATTTTACCTTAGATTAAGACTCCCAATTTTTTATTCATTGAACTTAATTTCAAAACAAATACATTTGAGAGAACTTATAAGTCACTGCTTTCCCAAGCGTGAACTAATGTTTCCTCTTTGACTATTTTAAAAACACAATTACGAGATTGTAGTGACTTCTAATAATTTTTATGAAATTAAATGTTATCAGAAAGATTATAACCCAATGCTAAACAGGATGGTCCAGGTTTTGGGGATGTGCTTAGTTAAGAATCAGTAGTCACATGACTCCTCTCTTTTTATTTTTTTATTGGATATTTTATTTACATTTCAGATGTGATCCCCTTTCTCCATTCCCCCCTCCCAGGAACCTCATATCCTATCCCCCCTCCTCTTGCTTCTATGAGGATGTGCCCCCACCCACACTCCCACTCCCACCTCCCCACCCACAAATTCCCCCACACTGGGGCATCCAGCCTTCACTGGACCAAAGACTTCCTCTTCCATCTATGCCCCAAAATGCCATCCTCCTATACATATACAGCTGGAACCATGGGTTCCTCCCTATGTGCTCCCAGGCTGGTGGTTTAGACCCTGGGAGCTCTGATTGGTTGGTATTGTTGCTCTTCCCATGGGGCCACAAACCCTTTCAGCTCCTTCTGTCTTCTCTCACTCCTCCATTGGGAACCCCATTATCAGTTCAATGATTAGCTGTGAGCATCCACCTCTGTGTATTTCAGGCTTTGGCAGACCTCTAAGGAGACTACTATATCAGGCTCTTGTTGGCATGCACTTCTTGGCATCCACATTAGTGTCTGTCTTTGGTTACTGCACAAGAGATGGATACCCAGGTGGAACAGCCTCTGAACGGCCCCCTCCTTCAGTTTCTGTCACACTCTTTGTCTCCATATTTGCTCCCATGAGTATTTTGTTACTCCTTCTAAGAAGGACTGAAGCACCCACACTTTGGCCTTCCTTCTTCATGAGCTTCATGTGATCTGTGAGTTGTATCTTGGTTATTGTGAGCTTTTGGGCTAATATCCAGTTATCGGTGAGTGCATACCATGTGTGTTCTTTTGTGATTGGGTTACCTCACTCAGGATGATATTTTCTAGTTCCATCCATTTGCCTAAGAACTTGAATTCATTGTTTTTAATAGCTGAGTAATATTCCATTGTGTAAATGTATCACATTTTCTGTATCCATTCCTCTGTTGAAGAACGTCTGGTGGCGCACGCCTTTCATCTCAGGGCTTGGGAGGCAGAGGCAAGAGGATTTCTGAGTTCAAGGCCAGCTTGGTCTACAGTACAGAGTGAGTTCCAGGACATCCAGGGCTACATAGAGAAACCCTGTCTTGAAGTACCCCTCCCCCCAAAAAAAGGTGTGTTACTGTCACTATGACTCCTCTTTTAATTAGAACACTGCTATGATCTGTTTGTTTCATTGCTTGTTTGCTTGCTCTCTAGCTTGCTTGCTTGCTTTCTAGGAATGCTGGAGACTGGACACACAGCAAGCATTTTGACACTAAGCTATATACCCCGACTCACTTGCTGTTCTGTGGATTCCCTCAATTTTAAGGGCTTTGGTGATCAACTTGATGCTATTAAAAGTGGTAATTAGTGTGAGAAGATATTTGATCATTGGGTGCAGGTCCTTGAAAGGGATGCCTACGTCTAACCCTTGATTTCTTACTTTCTCTCTTCGTTACACAATTATGTGTAAATTAGTTTGATACTTCACAAGACCCAAATGAGGATAATAAACCATGATGTGAAACTTTGAACCAAGTAAAATGTTCATTCTTTTCAGAGTTGTCTCAGATATATTTTCACAGTTAACAGAAAGCAAAACACACATCTGTTATTTTAATCATGTTATAATTTGAAGTCACAAGTCTAAAAGGGAAATTGTCACCCTTCTGGTATGGACTAAACTAGCATAGTCCTTCTATTTTGAAATTTCTGAGTGACAGATGCATTTCTAATTAACACCAGATGAATATCATTCCTAACATGCAATCTATTGTCTCAATTTGGAAATTTTTTGACAAACTTATGCCTTAAGGGAAATACAATTTAAAGCTTTTAATTACTGAGAGCTGACCTTTGATTTATTTAGTTTATTTATTTATTTATTGAACCCTCAAAATGCATATATTAATTAGAGTTAAAAACTGGCCCATGAGAGACATTCCTAGATGACTTCATCATAACAAATCAGAGTACATTTGTCTGAATCAATGTAATTATATTTGAATGGAGGCCTTGTAGATATTTAACCTTGTACACATTTGTTATCTGATATCCTTCACACAGAGGACATCCTTTATAGTCCTATAAATACTCCATTTTCTGTCCAACATTATTCAGTTTATGACATCTCTGCATATGCATCATCACCTGATATTCAAATATTCAAATTCCATGGTCCCTAGTAAGTTTTGAATCATCTGTGGACGTGGCAGTTGGTGACTTGCATCTATTAGGATAATTTTGCATTCTAAGCTTTGAACAGTCACAGAACTCTTATAAAGATCTTTTACTTCAATTTAGGAGACGTAAAAGATTAAAATAAACTTCAGTTAGTAGCATAAAATCTGAAAGCTAAGTTAATTTATGAATTTTAATCTACAATGAACATTAATTAATTATATTTCTGAGGAATAATACATTATATTAGAAATTTTTTACATTTTAATATCAAAATTAAAGCTATCTGTTCATCTGGTTTACTTTTATATATGCTGTGTCAATTATAATCATGTAACACATGGACTCTCTTTTACCTAAACGACCATGCCTTGAAGTTGGTATTGATGTCTACAAGTCCATATTCCAGATGAGATAAAGAAAGTCATAGAGAGATGGTCATGTGTCCAGCATATAGTGTAAGGGGTGGAGTAGTAGTCAGGTGTTTCAAACTTCAAATTTAATTATTTCAGTTAATAAGGACTTGATAGTCAACATATAATAGTTCAGGAAGTGCAAATGCAAAAATAAAGCTGAAGCTAATCTGAAAATATGGCAGTGCTTGGATCAATAGATAAGAATGGAACAGTCAAATTGTATAATTGATGACACATGTATGCTCTCAGACTCACATAAATATCTGACGAGGAGAAGCAAGGAATACCCATTGGCACAGGGAAAGGTTTCTGAACAGGAAACTGGTAGCACAGGCATTATTACCAAACAATAAATGAATGAGAGAGACCTCACGAAACTGCAAAGCTTCTGTACAGCAAAGCACAGTATCATTCTAAATGAATATACAGTCCACATAATAAGAAACAATCAGCAGTAACCAGACACCTGGCAGGGGTCACTATCATACATCTATAATAAATAAATAAATAGTAATAAATTAATTAATTAATAAATAAAAATCTAAACATCAAGAAACAAAGAACCGACTTCTTTTATTTAGACATGAAAATGGAATGAAACAGAGTTGAAATCCAAGTGGCCAGAAAGCATTTAAAAACTGTTCAATATCACTTGTGATCAGGGAAGTATAAATTATAACTATTTGGTGTCTTTACCTTAGCTGACTTAGAATGACTCAGACCCCGAAAGATCAAATGAATGCTGATGTGAAGGGAAGCATGGGTTGATTGCTGCTGAGAGGGCAAACGGTTCATGTTACATCACTATGCCAATTACTTTAGATCTACATGATCCAACTATATTCTTTCTTGTATATAAATATACTCAAAGTCCTTCTCGACCTACTGTGAAGATACCAGTTCATCCCTGTTCATTGTTGCCCAAATTAAAAGGTCCATTGCCAAGAAAAGCTTGACTCTTGGAGCTGCTGGATAGTGAGAGCCTAAGGATTTTCAAACTTTGTGGAAAGTTGCCCAAGCTCTTCATTTCCTGCTGGCACTAAGAGGAGTGTGAGCATGAAGTTCTACCCCTAGCAAAGAAACTGTTTGGAACTGATAGCTGAAGAGAGTGGAAGAGATGGTTTTCTTTAAGGATTTAATTCATAGTAAGTTCACTGAACTGAAGTGGAAGTCCATACACTTAAGAATTATATGGGTAAGTAGCATATATTAGACTTCATGGTCAGAATCAATGTAAATTCACCTTTTAAATCCAAGCAACTCAGATTTTTTTTTTGAAGTTTCCTCCATAGACTCTTATTTGAACATTTAGGGTAGAGCTGACAGGGCTTTCTGAGAAGATTGTGGGACCTTTTGGGGCTAGTGCTAGCAAGAGGAGGTATGTCACTGCTCAGCAAGCCCCAGGATTTTATACACCAGCCCCACGTCAGATTTTCTACATCTTCCCCACTCCTGTACACTTCCTTCTTCCTGTATGGATTAGTGTGATAGTCCAGCTTTCTGCTCGTTTCCGGTCTGCTGCCATGTCGTTCTTGCCATGGAAAACTGTGTTTTCATGAAAATGTGAACTGGAAATAAACCTTTTCAGCCTTAAGGTGCTCTCATCAGGGTATTAATGGTTGTTATGACAGACCAGTCATTTCTATTTCTAGAATATCAGATTGGCTTAGGGAACAGCATGCCACTAGTGGAAGAAGAATCAGATGAATGTTATGATCATCTTAAGTGATAGATTGCATTGTGTCTATATACAAATGTATGACCAAACATAGGCTCAGGGGACACAGCATGTGTTGGAACTAAAGAAGAAAAGGGCAGAATAAATCTAGAGAAACTATGTCATGGAGAGGTAGGGTAGGATGAGTCCTTTGATTGCTAGGTAGACCATACAGACAGCGTGAATCAAGCCCATAGCTCAAAATATATTGAACTTATGTTTGAGTTATTTTGAAATTAATTACTGAATAAAAATCTAACACTCTTCCCTAAACTGCTAAAGTTGAGAAATATGTAATTAATTCACTATTTTGGCACAATTCCATTTCACTTCAGTTTGACCTTATATGTATCACAATTTTCATTCCTTAAAAATATACACCAAATCTAAGGCAAGTATTTTACATTTCCTCAATAAGTACATGTGTATGGAAAGATTTTAATAACATTATATCACTGTTAAATGTGCTTCCTTGCACATTACATGCTATAAAAATAAAATAGTATGGAACAACACTTGAATAATGGCAAGATATAAATATAACAAATTTATAACAATTCTCAAAAATGTACTGTGTGATATACATGAACACATAAAATGAAAAGAAGCAATAACTTTGATGTGTATCAGTGTCGTGGTTTGAATGCAAATGTCTTGGAACATGTAGAAGTTCAAATACCTGGACCACAATTGGTGCCCCTTTTTGAGGGTTTGAAGGTATACCTTTGTTGGAGGAGGTGTGTTACTGAGGCTCGGCTTGGAGGTTTCAAAGGACTTGTATCATTTCCAGTGACTCTCTGTTTTTGATTCATCTTATTTTATGATATTATTATTCAATAATATACCTGATTTCTTTCTAACAAGAAATTCACTTGGTGGATCCAGGTGGTTGGAGAAGTGTGCAAGAACTGTGAGAAGTAAGGCCTAGGAAACTATAATCAGGAGATATTGTATGAAAACATTATGGTCAATAAAAAAAGACTGAAAGATCTAACAGAGAAGAACATCCTGTTGAATGCACAGGTCTAAGGCTGAGTTTCATGATTCGGAATACTATAGTATTACATAGTCTTGTAGGAATGTTTTTTGCTTTGTAAAATAGAGGATGATATAATTTTAAAAGTACATCAACCACTAAGCAGGGTGAAGGTGATCTTTTTGTTGTGGCTGCTGTTGATACTCTTTACTCTCTTGTCCCTAATCTCTGCTCCCTTAAAAACTACCCTCAACCTAGAACTGACCTTAATACATGAATGTAATAAAAATGGTATAAAGGCAAAAAGAAGGAGAAGTGATAAGATAGGGGTTTCTAGAGAGGGGAAATGGGGAAAGGGGATGACATCTGAAATGTAATAAAATAAAATATCCAATAAAAAATTAAATAATAAAGAAAATGTAGGCGGGATAGGTAAATATGCTTAAATGTATTATGCATTTTACAATATATATGTATATATAAATTATATTATATATAAAATGTTTAATAAAGAATTGTGTGATAAGAAAAAAGATTATTCATCATACATATATATGGTGTTGCATAGGAACAAAAATATATTTTCATTCTTCCAAAATATGTTAATCTTAATAGAATGCTATTTGAATTTCAAGTAAGTATTTTGTGAAATTTTATGTCTTCTGTTGCATCATCATAATGAACTCATGACTAAGCAGTATTACTACCAAAATTTAAAGAAATTGAATACTGAGAAGCAATTTCACTTGCCAATATGCTGGGACCACATTATAGACTACTTGTTTCATTTTAAAAGACATGATTTAAAGTATTGGTCTATTTACTTTTAGAAGGGTCTTGTTATTTGTAAGATACACTGAAAACCAATAAATAAAAACATGGAACAGACTAGGAAAGTTTACCATGAAAAAAAGAGTTTACATTGTACTTAAAAATTGAATTATGTATCTTAATCAATTTAATATATCTTTACAATTTAAAATAGTAATTCATATGTACATTAAAATCAAAACTATTTTTATCTCTATCTAACTAACATAATCATATGCTGCTGAGACTTCAGTGGGAAATACAGAGGAGTTTTACTCAACATTATTGAAGTCTGATGGAATCAGGAAATTCAGTCAGTTGGGTTGAATGATTAAGAAGTAGCAGACTCGTTTTTAGCAGCTTCCAATTTATACAATCGTTAATTCATTCATTCACACACAAAGTAATCGCATCTTTTCTCCACATGCATTAATCTATGTGCCAGTAAACACATATATAGGACTAAGTAAAACAATATGCTAATGAAAAGGGCTCAAGGAAAAACTAAATATAATCCAGGCACAGTAACATTAGCACACTGTCCATGTGTGTACAAGATAGAACCAGTATATACAAGAAAGCTCTTCAGTATTTAGGAGCATGTAACCTGAGGCACAGCATAATATAAAAGAAGTCAGGGTGGAAGAATAAGAAGAAACACAAAAACAAACACAGCTTCAAACTGTCATACTATAAGAGTCTCATTCATTCCACCCTCTCCAACGCTTCTTCTACTGTACCAATGTATACTACTTCCACAGAGCCTTCTTTTGAGAGTCAAAGTTCTGTCCATTCATAATGCACTCAGTACAACTGAATTTAATACATTGTTATCTAAACCCATTTCATTCCCCCTTTTCTCTCTCTCTCTCTCTCTCTCTCTCTCTCTCTCTCTCTCTCTCTCTCTCTCTCTTTCTGTCTCTCTCTCTTCCCTCTCTCAACTTGGAATCTACCATGCAGCCTTAAAATCTCCTTTCTCCTGTATTCAGAAGTATATAAAATTCATTGAACATTTTTCTAAGTCATTTACCTCTATTCACACCCTTGCTGCCTCTGCTACAGTCTAGAAACTGTGTATCTATCTTGCTGCTTCATTTATTTTCATTTTCTAATCTCTGGCCAATGTCCTAAGTATATTAAATGTTTAAACTTACATGACATGTACATCATAATTCTAACGTCCTTCTTCATAGGAATATATGAAACATAACGTGATTTTATCTAAGCATAATAAATATTTCTCCAAGAGTAGAAATCTTAGAAATAGTTTGTTTCTATGGAGATGATACAGTAATTAGGTCATTGCCAGTGAGTGTGCAACAAATAACAAAAAGTCTTCTTTTCTCTTTAAAATCAAGTTGATCCTTATCTACATATCATAGCTGTAAGCAAGGCATATGAATCATATCTTAGTGGCTTCCAAATGATGAAGTACATGGTTCCTTGTTTAACAAACAATTTTAATTAAGTAGAAACTTATTCAAATGAAAGACTTACAATTGATTTCCTATTTGGAACTCCAGGGAAAGATTCCTGTGTTTAGTCTCAGTGGCACAGAGTATAAGCACTGAGGATTTCTTTTATGTGTCTTCTGATATATTTCTGAGACATAAATATAATGGCAACTTGATAATGAGGAAACCAGAAAAACTAAAAACATATTTCCAACTAGGAAAAAACACTGTCAGTAAATATTAAACAGGAGATGTGCCATAACAAAAGACAAGATCTCAGATTAAACATCTAATGTGGATGTTTTACTATACTGGATGACATAAAATAAAAATTAAACATACAATAATTGCTCTATTCAGGGAAGCATCAAATCTTCCCCTCTCTGCCAGCCTTTTTCAAATCTAATCCCGAAGCCTTCTATTTCTGCAACAAAACACCTGCTCGCCCTACCTCTGTCCCAATATCCAATAACTCACACAAATTTGTCCATTTCCAACATTCATCCTCCTCACATTGCTATATGCTAGCTCCCAACTCTGCTGGCACTTCCTGAGATCCCACAGGCCACTCCTGCCACCAAATCACACAGGCTAAGTATACATGTCTTCACCTCTCTCTCCATTCCTCCAAGTCCAGTCCCGCAGACTCATCCCCAGCTCTGTAGCAGACCACATGCTTCAGACTCTTCTCAATTTCTGTCTCTGTTCCCAAAGGACTAACTAAGCATGTCCTGGGGGAGCATATGTCTCTTCTCCTCCTATGGAAACCCTCAGCCTCACCTCCCATAGTTCATCCCAGGTACTCTTTATCAGTTCCCAATACCTCTGTTTCAGTTCCCAAAACCTAGAACTACATTTTACCTAGAACCTTCCTTGGCCATACCTGTCAATATCCCAGAAGAATTTCCAACCAGATGACAAACAGCAACCACACTTTCCTATGAACCAGAGTGGGCAACAAAATCCAAGGAAGAAAGTACCCACGTAACAAAGACAAAACATGTATTGATAGGTAGATAGATAGATAGATAGATAGATAGATAGATAGATAGATAGATAGATAGATGCACCTAGAATTACAGTATTCTCAATCCCAGATACCTAGATGTCAGTGTAAATACACAATAACAGCCAGGACAACATGCTTCCACCAGAGCAGAACAACCCTACCATAGCAGTGCATGAGTATTAAAAAAACAACTTAAAACAATCTTTATGAATAAAAGAATTCCTTCAAGAAAGTCTCAATCCCATAAGAAAATCGAGATTTGATAAGCAATTAAAAAGACCTGTAACTCCCAGTGAAATAGAAGTAGTAATTAAAAGTCTACCAACCAATAATCACAGTACCTGATGGTTTTATACAGAATTCTACTAAACTTTCAATGCCGACACTCCTCAAATTATTCGATAAATTAGAAATAGAGGAAACTCGGCACATTTTGCTTCCTGAAGCCACAGTTACCATAATAAGCAAACCACATAAGGACCCAAGAAAGAAAATCACAGATTAATTTTCTTCATGATATAGATGCAGTAATTCTTAATAAACTATTGAAAATTAAATAAAAGAAAACAATTCTGGTGTACGGGAATATATTCTCCCCCCTTTTTATTTTATGAAGAGATTGTTTTAAAGTTCCATGGGCCCCTTTCACAGTCTGTTGTCTTTGAAAATTATAATGAATTCCTGTAAGGGTAATATTAAATTGCTGCCAAAAAGTTTCAAATATTTGACTGCGATAGCCAGTTCTATTATCTGGTTTTTTGTTTGTTTGTTTTTCTTTTTTGTTTATTACTATTGTTGTTATTATTATTAGGTACTTTATTTATCTACATTTCAGATGTTATCCCCTTTCCACATTTACCACCCCAATAAACCCCTTAACCCATCCTCCCTCCTCCTATTTCTATGAGGGTGTGCCGCCACCCATCCACTCACTCCCACCTCCCACCTCCCACCTCCCACCCTCGAATTCTCCCTCATTGGGGCATCCAGCCTTCAAGGGACCAAGGCCATCCTCTCCCACTGATGCCTGACAAATCCAACCTTCTTTATATATACACCTAGAGACATGGGTCCCTCCATGTGTGCTCCTAGACTAGCTGTTTAGACCCTAGGGGCTCTGGTTGGTTGGTATTGTTGCTCTCCCCATGGGGCCACAAGCCCCTTCCACTAAATAAAAGCAAACATCAAAAAGATTATCCATCATGATCAAGGAGATTTCATCCAAGAGATGCACAAATGTTTCAACATATGTAAATCAATAAATTTAATGCATTATATAAACAAACTGAAAGACAAAAACCACATGATCATCTTATTAGATACAGAAAAGACCTTTGACAAAATTCCAACACCCCTTCGTGAAAAAAGTCCTGGAAATATTCAAGATATCAGGTAGATACATTGATATAATAAATCCAGTTTATAGCAAGCACAGAGCAAATACCAATTCAAGTAGAAAGAAACTATAAAACAATTCCACTGAAATCAAAATCAAGAAAAAATTGTCCATTGTCCTCTCTTTCCATACCTATTCAGTACCAGTACCAGATTTAGGCAACATCTAATTATGTTGTTGCCCAAAGGAGTGTCATGGGAATCCTCAAATGATCCTGTCTGATTCTAAGACTATAGGTTGTTCTCCAGAAAGTAAAAGTAAAGTCCCAGTACTCATGACAATAACTACACAACTTGTTGAACATGGAGAAGTAGAGTTAGTACATGAATATAGCCTACAGTCCTAGATGCTAAAATCTTTGGTACAGAAAAATGCTCTGTAAGGTGTCAAGGCAGATATGTAAACACCAAACCAACCACAAAACTTTTGATCTACCATGCTGTCCTGCCTGCATGATATACTAGGACCATGGTGGCTCAGAGCTTGTGTGAGTAACCACTCTGACTGAAGTCCCACTCAGTGAGATGGAACTCATGCTGGATACCGATTCAATGAACAAGACTTTGTAACTAGAGTGCACACGGGCCTAGAGGAAAACCAAACAATACTGTTCTTAAACAAATAGCAATAAAAGGATATCCTGCTATACTCGTAGACCACAGCCTTGCTCAGCCATTATCCAAGAAATTTCCTTCTGCTACAGGTGGGAAAAAAAAAATCACAGAAACACACAACCAGACAATATGGAGAGAATGCAAGACATTGGAATACTCAGCACAAAAGATATGTCTCCATTAAATCCTTACGAAAATAGTTTAACAGCCAGTGGTGATGGAGGACATCTAGGGGAAAAAAAAAAAGGCCTTCTTAATCAACATAAAGAAAGCACATATGAACTCACAGAGACTGAGACAGCATGAACAAGGCCTGCATAAGTCTATACCAGACCCTTTACACATATAGTAGAGTTTCCAATTTAATGTTATTACGGGATTCCTGAGTGTGCAAATGATTGGATGTCTGTTCCTTTTCTTGGACTCTTTGCTTCTCTGGGTTTGTCTTGTCCAATTCCAATATATTAGTTTTTTATCCTATCAAATTTTGTTTTAAAAATAAGTAATCAAGAAGGGAAAAGAAAAAATATTGTGCCATAAAATATTAACGAAATTAAGTTGTCTCAGAATACTTTTGCTGCTGTATCAACCCTTTATGAAATAGGTTCTATGGGATGAAATTTGGTTTCTTTTTTAGCTTTATAACACTCAACTTAAGCAGTATCTTATTAACTGTTCTTTACCACATTAACATCCTTTTGGTATATTTTGTGAGTATTTTTTTCATCTATACAGTGTAGCAACCATTGCACATCATGTGGCTTTTTTAGAAACCAGTTAATTGGTCTCTCTTGGCCAATTCTTACTTAAAGCTATATTGAATATTATAACTGCAGAAGAGTTCCAAGACTGGACCCTTCACTGTGAATCTTTAAATCCAAGTCTAAGATCCTAAAGATCATTCTTTTACCTTTATATTTGTGTACTTTGTTTTTATCTATTTTATTCTACAATTCTCATTATGCTGCATTTTCTTGTCCAACAAATCAGTTAGTAACTCTGTTCATGATGTGATGTCATCAGGAATGTGAGCAATCAGAAAGCAAAGGAAACTTCATCTCTCTCTCTTTTAGATGAAAATTTAGCCAGTATTACTCCATAACCCAGACAAGGAGTGTGTTTTATCATGATTATTATGAGGTTAGCTCACCATTTCCTTCACTACCATTTTGAATCACACAACTTGTGCAAAGCATTCTCATAGGTATTTTCAGATATATCTTAAATTATTAATGAAATGTTGTGTGTGACTCCTGAATACAAAAGTAAGTTTAAAACTTCGGCCAATAACAGAATGGTAAAATATACAAAATCTGGTACATTTCTAGAATCTCAGAATTACCCTGTCAAAGTCATTTGATTATAACGATATGTTATACACACCAATTACTAATGATGTCTCCTGAGTGAGAGCTTTTATGCCAAGTGGGACTTCAAGACTAGTCATTTTCACCTTTTAGATTCCAAATGCTAATCTCATCTATTAAATTTGAAAATATAGCTCAATCAGTTTTAAATCCTCTGGCTTGATGAAGGGCAAGTACAACACGTACCTTTAGGTATATAAAAAAATCAGTATTTAGAATGATGTTAGAAATTATACTAATTTTAAAAAGTGGCCATAATAGGTTCTATTCTGAGTGTCTATCACCACTCCAGTCATGGGCAGTTGACTAGATTTATGGTACAAGGCATGAGATTTCTCCTATTGAATGAAAGTTAGACTGTTCTTTGTTATTCTAAAATAAATGTGCCACTATTATATTAATGGGAAAACCTTGATGGGCATTCACTGTTCTTTGTAAGTTTTACAGCAGTGTAGTGCTATTGGTTACTTTTCTCTCTTTTCACCTGAAACACTACTTTCTTGTACTGTACAAGCTAATTCTTAGGGAGGAAGCTTCTAGTCACTTCTTGCTCAATTTCTCCACATTCTGTGCCCTGAATGTGTGGCCACTAGATAAAGCGAAGTAACATCTAACCTGTCCTCAAAGAAATGTCTTTGTATAAAAGATGGAGACTGCAGAAATTCACAAACTAGTCAATATGCAGAGAACTGTCTGTGAGGGGGTCTCAACCCCAATTGGTACATCTGCAATGCCAATCTTATACCTAGTGTTTATTGGAAACTGATAAAGAGAGGCTGAAAGAGTATGAGTGAGGACCATGATACCTGCTGACCCTCCAATGTGACAAAAAAGGCCTCACCCATGAACGAATATGATTTCCTAAAGAAAACTTTCATGATGACATCACAGGTTGTCATTGTAGATGTGGGAAAGTTCTTTAAGGCTCTGCCCCTAGATGAAAAGTTACAAGCAAACTATGGCTGCCGAGAGAGAATATCCGTCTTCTCCAGAGCTAATTCTCCTAATAGGTTATCCAATAAATAAAGCAACCAGTCCTAGACACTTATACATGTGAGCAGAACTAAATGGAGTCAAATCTGTATTTATATATGCATGTACATATATACATGCATATATACATACATACAGAAAGCTAGATGATAGGTATATAGAGATAGATAATAAGTAGATGATAGATAGATGTAACAATAATAATTAAAGAATAAGTGATGAATTAGAAAAGGAGTTGGAAGGGGACACAGGAGAAGTTAGAGACTAAAGGGAGGGGCTACAATATAATACTCATCTATGAAAGTCTCAAAATTTAAAAATGTAAATTAAAAATTAGCCCATATTAAATATAAACAAAGAAGTCAGTAAAGTGACAAAGAATGTAGAGACAGTTGTCAAAATGGTATTGACCAACTGCTACATAAGTACAGATACCTAAAAATAAAATGGGAAGCTTTCTTCGTTCACTTGTGTAAATTAATATATATTGCACAGAAAGGGACAGTATCAAACACATTTTTATTTATACAAACTATGCTCACCTACTGTCTCTATTAATTTGAAGTTAATCTTTACTACCTATGCAATTATTTTTAAAAGTGCATTGTTTGCTTCTTTAATAAATCTTCACGGCTTATTACACAGAGATATTGTTGGCATCCATGTGTTACAGGCGATTTAATAAAATGGCCTTACAGACCATACAGAAGAAGACTAGCTTGTTCAGTAGTGGGATGGACAGGGACAGGGGATGCAAGGAAGCACCTTTAACACAGCATGAAAGAACTCCTAAAAGCCTTATGGAAAAAGACAATTTTTGAGATGAGTTTTTAAGGAAACATTTTTCCAATGCGCAAAGGCAAGAAGAAGCAAAGGCAACAGAAAACATGTAATTTTCTAGTAAAGTGTAACTGTGCGTTCCAAGTGACAAGGGGCATTTGAGGACAGAATAGGGAGAAGGACTTCATCCCTTAAGAAGAAAGGGTAAGTCAATTAATTCAACCACAGAAATGAGAGGTTACGCTTGCATGCTCAGGAAGACGTGTCTTTCTCTGGAGGTCTGTGTGTATGAGGATTCCAGAACGCCTCTTCTACACGGTCTTAACACACAATGCTCTAACTTAGTGACACAAAACATTCTTCTGTGAGATAAAGGAGTAAAAAATACCTCCTGAAGTAAAATGTTTTGATTTGAGGAGTCTGTGATGGACTTTTTATTTTTTTATTGCAGCACAGTGATTTTTGTTTTCAATAAACCACCACAGGGAGTGGGGAGGTCTGGTGGTGTGGGGAACAGGGACATCTTCATGGAGATGTGAGGTGGGGTATGGGATGTGGAACAGAGTGTGAACTGGGAGGCAGATAAAGTCTGGAATGTAAAAAAAAAAATTAAATAAAAATTTTTAAAAAAATAAACCATTACAAAGACCTGTGATGAATAAGATACATAAAGGCCGAAGAAAGGGCAATTACTGGGTGAAAGTTGTTAAATTGTAGGAAATGGAGAGAGACATATTAGACATGGGTATTTTTGAATTATTAAAAATTTTTGTACCTAGCCCATCTAAAAGTTTTAGAAGGGTACATAGTTTCATTTAGAAAGACAGAGTTGGAAGGGACATAATAAAATCATGCTTCTCTGTGTGTGTATACATAAAATTAAAAAGAATTAAATTGATATGTATATATACACATGGCATACACACACACACACATATATATTATTATTATTATTATTATTATTATTAAGAAAAGTTTTTCACTTGTGCACATTTGAGTTTCATTAAGTTTCTACAATTGTGTGTATAAATACAGCAATATTTTCCTAGTATCATTTGTCTTAAATTTTTGACCATCCATGGGCATGACAAGAAAGTATACTCTAAAGCTCCAGTTTTGGCTTAGTAAACATAATTTATAAACTGTGTATTGGGATCACACTGACACCAAGATCTTCTGAACAGAAATATGTAGACAGTAGCGTATTCATAGCAGCAGAGAAGTGAGAGTTCACACATATAAAAATTAATTTAAATTGTGTCAGATATTCTGCACAGAATGCATTTGCATATACATATGTAGAAGTATGAATATATTTTATTAAATTAAAATGCCATGAAAGTAAATTCTTGTTTCCTAGTGTGCACTCATACTTCTCGTTGGTCATTTACCCTTTTGCCTTTGAAATTATGCAAGAAAAATATTCTAAGTGATAGTCCTAAAACTTGACAACCTAAACGTCAGAAAATAAAAAGAGTGGTTTGTATTCTTAATGAAGCGATGAAACTAAAATCCCATGCTCTCCATGCCAGGGTGTCTAGTGATTCTGTGCGTGTTTCTTCTGTGATGGCATAATTTTAAGAATGTCAGCTCTGAAATCCCAATTCCTTGCAGAAGGTTCCTCTCAGAAGCATAAGGCACCATTTCAACAATAGTTACATTTTAAAACTTTAATCTTTTCCTAAGATACTTTTTGGATATATAGTGCTCTTTTTACAGCATTTAGTTTGATTTCTTTCTGCACTGTTTAGGCCAAAGAAAACATACTGTCTTAAAAACAGTCTGGTGGGGTGGAGGTGGGGAAGTAGAGGTATCCTCTTGGAGACAGGAGAGAAGGAATGGGATGAGAAATAGTCTGAGGGCAGACCTGGAAGGGAATAATGACTGAACTGTAAGAAAAGATATAATATAATAATAATAAGTCACACAAGTAAGAATAATAACTTAATTCTTCCCTTTGAAAGTAAAAATAAAGATTCAACTACCAAGTCTTTATCTCATGCTTTAGGTACCATCTTGTCTATAACAAAAATCCTAAGTAATCAAAAACATCATCACCCAAACTTAACCCCTTGCTTGTTACTGCAAACTTCAAGATCACATACCATTTTATGTGACGAGAATGTTGAAAACATGAGTTTGTAGTTGGCAAAGTTTATGCACTGTCTGCACACTAAGGGTTTTTACCTGCATATGTTATCACATCAACGCAACAGTGGTTAGAAATTATTCCTCTGCATTTTCAGAGAAGCAGCACCTGGGGAGGAGGGTGTCAGCCAGACTCCACTGAAGGAATTGCAGAAAGCCTGGGTCGTGACCGAGCATGTGGGAATCGGTGACCCTTAAACTTTGAAACACTCGGGTGGAACACCTAATGTCCAAAGCCGCCCACACAGTTGGATTCAGGGTATTGTAAAGAGTGTTTATATCTCAGTGTACAGGGAAGGAATAAAAAAGTAATGTTTCTGTACAGTGCCTGAGGGCAGTGGCATTTTGAATCACTGCCACAATAAGCAGATTGGCTCTGAGAAGAGAATAGACTCCGGAACAACACAGAGCAGACACGCTCTATCAGTAGACATCACCGTAAAACAGGAGAGGTGACAAGATTAAAAATAGAAGTATAAAGGGAAGAGTGAGAGAACGATTGTATCCAGAGATTAGGCTTTGCAAAAACAAGAAACTTCTAGAAACCCAGTATTCATTTACACAGAAGTCCCTTCTAAAATTCTGAATACCCTTACCATATTTTTCCTCTGTATCTTTGCACTTGTTCCAGAACACCGTACAGAGCAAAAACGATGATTAAATGAGAAGCATTTATGTCTTCACAATATAAACCATGCAGTGAGAAGAAGCCCATTGTTTCTTGCAGAAATGATAATACTGAATTATAAAGTCAACCTTGGTACTGAAGGATACATACATTTGAACATTAAAAGGAAGTAAAATCTGATTTGGTTAAGAATTAAGCATTTTCTACACCGAGAACTGATTTATCCCCAGGCGTTTGAGACACACTTGGCAGGCAACACCTTTGTAGTTCATATAAATCATTTTGACTCTTTGATAACAGAGAAAAATCTATCCTAATTAGTTTCTACTTTACCTCAAATTGAAAAGCATAGTAAACACGATATGTAAGTCTCCTGAAGTGTGATTGCTTTTGCATCACAGTTAACGAAATTAGATAACAGGCATTATCTTATGCTGTGTATATAAAAGATAGCTGATTTTTGTTCACTGGGGACTTAGTTTGTAAACTATTGATGTCTTTAAATTCGACTCTGTGATATATGAGAGACAGAACTGCACCGCATTCACTATATAGCAGCCATAAAAACACACAGCAGGCATGAAACATCTCCATACCGGTCCATGACAATACAAAAGAGTATTTTAAAATGCTCATGAAGTAAATCATTCGCTATTATTTAGCTGGAATTCACAGAGAAGGATACCGCCATCCCATCTCTACTTTTAAAAACAGACTAATTGCTTGCACATTACCCACTAGGTACACCCACTTCCTACTTCCACACTGCCTACTTTTCCCTTCATTATTTCCTCTTTATTAAAAGTTTGACTGTATATTAACTTCCTCCGTAGTGAAGCCATTTAAAGCAGACTTACTTGAAAAGTGTAAAACCGGGTCCCATTAGGAAGATGCACTTTAGGGGAGCCAGAAACGGTGTTCATATCCGAGAAAATCATTTCTGATCACAGAGACAGTATAATCCACAGGAGCTACAGACGCCGAGCCGAGAGCTTAACGTGCAGATAAATCCGTGCATGCATTGAGGGAGACTACAGAGTAAAACGAAATCTGCCCCATCCTTCCTGGATACACAGGAATAGCTTTTAGAAGCTTTCTTCTCCGTTAGAAATCTAAGCTCAAAGGGCACCAGCTACTGACCTTTCATGCAGCTAGCTCTTTATAACGTAGAGTGTTTAAAAAAAAAAATTTAAAAACACAGAAGGAAAGAAGCAAGAACCAACGATAAATGGAGCCTGTGTAGGATCTGGCAGGGCTGTGGACCTGCCCATCTGTTCTCAGTGATAATCACCTCCCTCCACCACAGTCTAGCAGAGTGATTATGCTAAATATCCTGGTGAACCAATAACATACAGTTTCATTTCAGGGATGCATGCACAGTGTTATTCAGAGGACCTCTTCTGACGAACGTGGGGCTTGCTTCACACGCTGTTAAAGCTGCGTTTAGTAACTGAAGCTTGTTTTTATCACTCTAGTTTTTTGGATTTTTTTTTTCTTTTTGTTATCTTCAATCTCTCAGTCTACTCTCAGTCTTTCCAATGGTGTCAATATTTTTGTAAAGCCTTTATAAGGTGAGACTTCTTCCATACAGATCAAAATATAATATAAATAGCTACAACGCTGGGAAGCAACAGTTACAACCATTTAAATCTCTGTAATGTTAGGAATATTTATGAATAAAATTAAAGTAATTTCTTTCTGGACTATAAAAAAATCACAATTGCAACATGTTTATTATCCAGTCATTTTTAACTTAGCTAAAAAAATAATATTAAAACATCACACATTTTTTAATTAAGTCCATTTCTTATATACAGCAGCTAATAAAGGTATTTATATACAGTGAACCTTTGATGGAGGATTCACTACGTGTTTGTAAACATTGGAATAGTTTGTTAAAGATGCTTATTCTTTCTATGCCTTTAAACAATTATCCACTCCATATAAAAGATCAGATCTGGATGACTTGGCAAGTTCTTGAGGTAAAAATAAATGTTCCATTTACACATGGTTCAAACGGTGGAGATGTCAGCAGTGAAATGGAGTGACCCAAAAGGCTGTCTTAGCAAAAATATCCAAGTTCAAGCAGTGAGACATCATCAAGGACTAGGGACCACCTACTTGGAAGAGGCAGGTGATGACAGGATGCTGAGGGATCACAAACTGCTAAGACCAGGCACACACAGAGTATTAATACTAGATTGGGAGGCTGAGGGGAGAGGATTACCATGACTTCAAGTGATTCTGGGCCAATCCAGCATTTTTAAATGATCATTTGCTTACACTCACAACACTTGGGTAGCAAATCGAGGACCTGGGTTTGGTTTTTTTTTTTTTTTTTTTTTTTGGTCTTGGAAGAGAAAGTACCTACACATGCATGTTAAAAGGAACAAGGAACTCATTAAAGAAGGTTTGCCAGACGTGGGTGGACTGCTCTGTGTTTAAGACAAATGCTAGGTAGCACATCAGCGAGCTGCTAATCCCAGAGACAGGATCTGCAGAGCAAGCCAGCTAACAGGCATATTAGAAAGCTCTAAGTTGTATTGGGAACCTCTACCTCAATTGGATGATTCTCAATATCAACCTCAGACCTCCCTATGCAGGGACACACAGACACATAGACACATAGATACACAGTCTTCCTTTCTTCCTCTCTCTCTCTCTCTCTCCACACACACACACAGTAAGCATACAAATGTGTACCCATACACACGTAGAAATGGGAAAAAGGTTTCCCTAGTCTTCATCTATTTTAATCATTTACTTAAATTTGTATAAATTGTTCTATTTGCTCCTTTGCAATGTTACTTGGTATTTCATATCTCCCCTACTTTCTCTTCTACTTATGGTATCTCCTCATCAGTTTGACTTTTGTTTCCTTTTGACATGCTTGTACCATTTGTTATTTAGGTTTTTGGTTTGTTTGATTTTTTTTTTTTTTTTACTTAAATGAAATTTTAAATATTCTCTAGTACCAATAACTTGCCAACTGTACTTGTATTATTACAAGTAAATTTGAAAGCATGATTTCAATAATTATTTAAGTACTCATAATATCCCATATTTTCAGCTAATATCCCCCCTTTTATTACTTACCTCCTGGGATTCTCTCAAATGGGTTTAAGGTTTAAATTGATTGTACAGTCTTACTATCTGTGATGAGCAGACTCAATGGAGAGCTCTGATTTAGGGTTGCTCTCTCTACATAATGTTAATCATATTATCTCATTATTCTGAAAAGTGATTTGTAAACAAGACAGTTGGTTCTCTGCCTGTTATCAGTAGGGAAGGTGCAATTCTACTCTAAATATGGCCAAGCTTGTGTAAGTAGCTAGGTTCACAGTTGTTGAGGCTGAGGCCAAGATTTTGCCCACCATCATTGTGGAAATCAGAACCATCTTATAAATCAGATCATTGGACAGGGACAGTTTGACTCACCAAAAAATGAAAGATGCACTTACATGGCCTGTGTTCTGCTTAAAGCAAACATTGAGAGCTATAGTTAGTCCACTATTTGCATACAATTTCCCCACACTGTGCTCATCTTTTAGTCGGGTCTAAAGAGTCATAGTAGTGGACAAAATATCCTTCAGGAGTTTCAATACTGCTCTGAGTTTTGGGTCAAACTCTGTGCAAAGTTGTGTTTTTCAGTCAGTTTATTCTCTTGAATTTACCCTGTTTTTAAAACTAGGTAGTACTTGTCCATCAAAAAAAAAAAAAGAAAAAAAAGTAGGCTGAAGTTTAACTTAACAATGGATGTATTCATTTTTACAAATTAATCTGTTATGATATTGTAATATTAAATTTAGCATATTAAATAGATGCATCACTGCAATTTAATAGGCATGATCTACTTTTAGAAAAGCAAATGAAAGAAAATTAAAACTGTTAAAAATTGAGATTTTCATGCCATTTTTTTTCTCTTTAATTCCCTTCAATTCCCTAACCAACCACTTTGTTTTCACCAGAAAGCCATGAGTTCGATTCACTTCTCAAGCTCTAACCTGCAGCTTCATGGATAATTGGGTTCCAGAATTATTCTCTAGTACTATTCAAAAATCTAAATGTTATACTTGATTTTTATTCATACATTCATAAGGAAAATGGATAGATTTTAATTTTTTTGTAAAATTGTTCTGCTAAATGATAAAGTACAGAGTATGAATTTGTTAATGACATAGTATAATTAGTTCTATAGTTTCTTTTGTTAGTGTTCATATAGGCAATTCATACTTGAACTGAAAGGAAATATGAATTATTAGAATAGAACAACAGATATTAACAAAAGGTACCATTGGTAAACTTCACTTGTGGCTTTCCTACTCATGGCAATCACAAAGTTATGTCTCTGTTTAGGGAATTTTTGAAACATTTAAAAAAAGAACATACTTGTAAATACTTTATGAAAAGTACAGTAAGTCTGAAGGAATTCTGCCCATGAGGAAATCCACATAAATGAGTGGATGGGTCTGAATTCATGGAGGTAAATTGTGTGAGGACATGGAAGTACTTTCGTTATGGTGTTTATGCTTCAATCATGTGTACATGCCAGTATGTCATCTTTAGACATCAGTAATATTCATATTATATATGAATTCTTGACTAACCTAAGTAGAAGTCTATAGTCTATTAAGTATACCTTGCTCACTATTTATTTTCTCTCAATATCATATATTTCCTTCACCATATATTAATGGTTAGTAATCATGGGTTTTCATTGACTGGTATCGTTCCCAAGCTCTGAAGAATGATTGTAAAACATGCAATATGAACCAACCTTTATATTCGGTTGGGCTAATAGTTAATGACAATAGACAGTAACTAACCAAAGAATTGAAATGCAGTGTATCAAGTACTAATCAGTGTTGCAACCTACAGGATCCTAAGTGATTTGCTTCAAAAAATACCTTATAAGAAGGCTGCATCAGAGTGGTCCCAGAAAAAGCAGGTGGATGTCAGGTTTAACCTTCAAAGAGGCATTGATGGCATGGAGTAACCAAGAAACACAGCTGAAAGAATTTCAAGGCATAAGAGATATCTGCATTGGATGTGTGTTTGTGTATGAATTCCCAAGTGAAATTAGGAAAAACTTTAATCTGATCAGTAGTATATTTCTCCACAACCAAGGATAAACAGGCCATTCTTGTCTGGTAAAAGATTTGAAATTTAGAGCTATATTTTCAGTTTTGGTGACTATGTTTGGATGTCATTCTTTAGCTTGAAAAATAACTTTCCAAGGTTATTTTAGAATACTAAAAAACTTAATTCTTTGTTTGATTATCTTCAATCTATCATAAGATCATTAAGACATTTACTTGTAAATAAAAGAACATATATAAGAGGGCCTGTGGAATTATCACAATGGGTAAGAGCCCTTGTTCTGCAAACATTAGTGACCCGAATTTAAAACACAAGCACCCAAAGTTTTTTTTTAAAAAGCAGACATGTTTGCATATGCCTGGAATGGACACATTGTGGGGAAGCAATAGAAGGACTGCAAGAGCTCACTGGCTGGCCAGCCTAATAGAAAAATTGAGCCTCTGGTTTAGCAAGAGATGTTGTCTCAATGCAGTAGGTAAAGCACAATAGAAGAAGACACCTGACATTCTGCTTTGGTCAATTCATATGCATGCACAGGTGCATTTACCTGCACATCCATGTGTATATAACATGATACACAGGAAAAAAAATACATTTATCACAGCTCAATGTTATGTGAGGAAAACATGGAACAATGCTTTCCAAGCAGCATCTACTATATGAAAAAAAGAGAATCCACTACAACTGGAATAGACGGACAATTGCAAAACATATTTTGAAGATGTACAAAAAGAAGTAAATGGAGAATAAAACTTTATAAATTCCAAATATAGCTGTCCCAAACACTTGAACCTTTATGGAACTCTAATGAAAAAGCAATATTTGAAATACAGCTAAATTATACTTTCTTAAAACTTGATAAGCAGAACTTTGAATTCCAACACTGTTTTTAATTGACTCCCTCAAATCAGCTCCCATGTCATTCTGCCTCGGAAGATATTCCATGGCCTTCTAAAATGTTTACAGGATTGCACTTAGAAGAATCCTAAAATGCTTCAGAATGTGTCATTATGTAGTCTGTCAATATAAAGATTCAGCTCAAAGATGTTGTACAGTACTTCAAAATAATTTCCTTCTCAATTGGTGGTTTTCGATCTGTGAGTTACAACCCCTTTGAGGGTTGAAAGACCCTTTCACAAGGGTTTGCCAAGAACATTGGAAAACACAGATATTTACATTACAATTCATAACAGCAGAAAAAGTATAGTTATGAAGTAGCAGGGAATGTAATTTTATAGTTGGGGGTCACCACAACATAAGGCATATATTAAAGGGTTGTAGCATTAGGAAGGTTAAGAAACACTATTGTAAGTAGCTGTGAAGAGATGGATCAACAATCAAAGTGTGTGAGGCTCAATGAGGAGTCTCAGAGTTCAGATACAAGAACCAGCACTGGTAGGCTTACTAAATGCCTGCAGCTCTTGTCCCAAGAAACCCAATGCCCCCTCCAGCCTCTGGATTTGATGCCACATGTGGGCATACAGACAAATACACATAAACTAAATTAAATATACATTTTAAAAAGTAGTTATAAGACATATTCCATTTCATGTAAAGTAATTTGCCTTTAATGCATTCATTTATGCACATGGATGAGAAGCTCAGAAGTTTGCTATGGTGACGAGAATTTTTGAAACTTAAACAACATATTAAAGTGGCTGCTCATTTTCTGTTAGTTTGTGGTAAACTCTGAGGTGAAAAGAGGACATCATAAAAGAAAAAGAAGGATGAAAAGAAGAGAAGGGAAGGGGAGGAAGAGAAGGGAAGGAAGATAGGCATATCGCTATAATTTGCACCATAGCACTATATGATAACAAATAAGTTTGTCAGCATACATTCTATTGTAAGTCATGCCAGATGGAGAGAGTGCTGGAGCACAGATGGACACTGATTCTTACTGAGTTTGCGTGGACTATGATAGCTCACTAAGTTATTACTAGCTAGCTATTCATTCTCCTTTCTCACAGCTTCTCTGAGATCTTGATCCATTCCCAGATCTAGCAGTATGTATCTTTATTTTCGTATTACATATGGTATGTACATATCTTCATACAGAATAGGCAAGATTTTGGTGAATTAACCAAGAAAAGATCAGCTATAGTCTAACGATCAGTCCATATTTTAATAGAAGAATGTAGTAGTCTCAAGTGTCCCTAAGATATTTAATAGGTTATTTTATGTCCAGGAAGGCAAGCCTTTGCTAATCTACCTGTATCCATTTCCCTACCTATAGATACAGATAAGGTCATTTCTCTACAACCACAAAGCATAAGGGATAATGTCACTGAATAAAAGAAGTGCGATGATGGGAGGAGAGTCCCTTGGTCCTGTGAAGGCTCCATGCCCCAGTGTAGGGGAATGCCAGGGCAGGGAGACTGGAGTGGGTGGGTGGGATCTGTGAGGGAACACTCTCATCAAAGCAGGGGGTGGAAGTAGGGTAGGGGCTTGGAGGGGTGGAATCAGGAAAGGGGATGGGGGCAGAACCAGGAAAGGGGATAAAATTTGAAATGTAAATAAAGAAAATATCCAATAAAAAAGGTAGAGGTTCTTGTCTTCTTTATGCAAAAGGCTTCCTTTAAGCCCTTTCATAAGAAAGTGATGCAAATGATGGGAGGAAGGAAAGAGCCAAACTGGTTACCAGTCCTGTGGAGAGGACTTGGAATTACATTGTGTTGGTATGAAATAATAAAGCTTTGTTCATAAAAACAGCAGTCGAAGCGAATGAACATTCTATTCTGCATCTCACGCTTAATAAGGATCAGAATATTATCAGAAGCAAGGATAATGTTGACAGTACTGAAGACTAGACTAATGCCCTATTCATGAATTTTCTTTCGTATTCTTCAGGATCTCTACAGCCACTGTTGCCATGGTAGAAAGAACATCATTTCCTGTTTAATTTTCCTTTCCCAAGAATTCTGTTTAGAAGATAAAGCCAATCACTGTCATGCTTTAATTCAGTAAAGAAGAATGGCAATAGGTAAATACCTAAGTTCATCGAAGAACTTTGTGTGCCATTGTGTGGATCTCAAAGAAATTCTCATGAGGAAGCATTTCTTCCTTTCTAGTGTATATGAAAAGTTATTTTATTCTAATCATCAAACATATTTAAGATCACATAGCCAAAATGGTATAAAGGCTTCCTTTAAAATCCATTTTATTTGATTATCAAGTACCTTTATTAAAATAAGTTCTTGGCAGTAATTTATCTGACAAGATTTTTATTTGATGTATAACACAAGAAAAAGTTTCTAATTTTTTATTAATTAATGCATACTTTATATAAAATAATTATTAAATGTCATTGTATCTGATTAACTACATATTTTTCTTTTATGAAATTATGCAAAATTTCCTAACTCACTAGATGTGAATTGTATGAAAAGGGGAAAAGAATCAGAGACTTCTGTCCTTAATAGAGATTCACATTTTCAGACTAATCTGTGGACGAATAAAGCAGCCATCATGAGACAAAGACTGCTTTAGAGGAACAAGTTTGGTAAAAATCCAAGTGTTTTGGTTTTGGTTGTATTTGAGATTACTATTACTCAGTAAATAAAAATGTCACAGAGGAGAATGAATATACAAATCTGAAACCACAACTGAATATAAATTGAAAACAAAAGACTGGATGAGGTCAGTAAGGACATAATGTTCATAGTAAAGACACTCTGAACATTGAGCAATGAAGAGTAAAGAAGCAACTGATGACACAGAGAAGACAAGAAGATGGATGTGTACTGAAAGTCCTGTCAATCAAGTAGATGGTGGCAGTCAAATGGGTTTCAAAGGGTCCTGGGAGAACAGATAAGATGAGGACTGAAAAGTAGCAATGAGATATTAAAATACACAGGTTACTTTGTGTGGAACAACACCGAAAAACTGAACCTTATTGACACAAATAGAAATGTGACTTGGGAGACCTAGAAGCAGTATTTATAAAGCCCTTAATTTTTTTTAAATATGTAAACATGGTGGGCCTATATAACGTGAGCACATGTGTTTGTGTGCGTTTGCATGTGCCCATTTGTGTGCATGCTGTGAAGAAAGGTTTGACATCACATGTCTATTTCAATCATACACAGTATGTACTGGGGCAGTGTATCTCACTAAGCATGGAACTTGTCAGTTTGGTTCCTATGGCTACTTAGCTTGCTCTGGTGATCCTTGTATGCTCCTCAAGCACTGGGATGCAGGTCGCCACTCTGCCTGCCAAATTTATATGGGTCCCTGGGATCCAAACACCATTCCTCACATTTCCAGGACAAGTGCTTTATTCCCTGAGCTATGTTCTTGGGCCCATAAGACTCTCTCTGTAGTATGAGTTCTTTTAAAAAAGGAGCCAATAAGTGAAGGATTTGGTAACAATGAGAAGAGATAAAGAATAACATGTTCGCATGGAAGGGGAAACCTCTAAGGGTGAAAAATGATGATATAGGATTCAACGAACGGAACGTCTAGAGTATGATCATTAAGTAGAGAAGGGGAGAATGTACAACTCAATAGACTAACTTCAGAGAGGAGCTAAAATTCCCTTGGGTAATAGATGATAAAGCTTGGCTTGGGGCTCAATACCAATTGTTAGGGGTTGTGGTGGTAGAAGTTTGTATACATTCTCAAGAACTAGGAAGCAAGGATATCAGATATGAAAGCCTGAGAGAAAAGGTTTTCCATGCTTGGAGCTTAAAACACTCAATCACAGGCTTCAGCATTATTTATGTCCATATCACTGGGTTATAAAAAAAAGATATTATTGTCTTTGTGACAGTACAAATACTGAAAAAACAGTGATCTGGGATACTTTTCTTAAAACCTGGTTTTTTTTTCTTTATAAGATCTCTATTTTTTTCTCAGTCAAATTGTATCTTTTAGTGTGATCATCACCACTCTCCTGGTCATGTTATCATTTTCATGTTGCTAATGAAACTTGATAATTATATTATGCTAAAACAGCTAAAGGAAACAAAGGTGAAGTGCTGCTTAGAAAGGAATGACCTCTAGCGCAACTTGACTCTACCTGTTAACACAGAATTATTTAAAAAATATATCAAATCATAACCTCTGCCCGGAAATATAGGCACATGAAAGACTGCAATCAAGTCTCAGTTGTTCAGCTTTCTTAATAAGAGGTTATGAGACACAAAATTAAAACTCTGCTGTGATACCAAAAATTATAGGGCTACATGATATATTCAAATTATCTTCCTTGTACTTGACATTCACAACATGTAAATAAATGAAGGAAACAAATATTAACATTCCATAACTAATGTAGAAAGTCTTATTGCAAATGATCCCCTCTAATATCTCCAGGGTACGTAATCAGGAATGTAATTATAATGCCCTGGAAAGCGTTGTCTACGTTAGAGGTCCTATTCACACAAATAAATATTAATTTGATTGAACTGATTAGGTGCAAAGAATTGGATGTTATGGTTTATTCTTTTTTTTTTTTTCAATTCTGATTGTAACACTATTAAAGAACGAACTCCATATAATCATTAAGTGCACTGGCAATCATGTCAGTCTCAAGACTATAGTCCTCTCCTTTTACTTTCTAAATGAATAAAACATTGACTTAGCATCTCTGAGCCTAAGTTTTCTTCCCTCAAGAGTGGTTTAAAAATCAGTTCTAACTCACCCGATGCTGTGGAAACTAAGTGATATGCATTCTGACTACATCGATTGGAATACGTACCTTTACAATGTCATCTCAATCACCCACTGTCTTAAGTTTTCCATTGCTGTGAAGGGACACCATGTCCAAGGCAGATCTTATTAAGGACAACATTGAATTGGGCTGGCTTACAGTTTCAGAAGTTTAGTCCATTATTATCATGACAGGAAACATGGCAGCATCAAGGCAGACATGCTGGAGAAGGAGCTGAGAGTTCTGCATCTTGATCCAACTGCAGCCAGGAGAAACTGTCTCCTGCAGGCATCCATGAAGGTGGAGCCTGCACTTATGCGGAGGCCTCCAAAGCCCACCCACAGTAATGCACTTCCTCCAACAAGGATTCACCTCCTCCAATAAGGCCACATCTCCTAAAAGTGTCATTTCCATGGACCAAGCCTATTAAACCACCACTCGCACTAAGATTCAGTTTCAGTGTCTTATTTTGATGCTTCAGCTGGCCAACATCAGAATCCTTATCACCCCAGAACTACTATGTTAGCTGCAACATTCCTTAAGATGTTCAATAGACTGTTCATAACCAGTCCCTCTCTCACCCTCCAAATGGACCTGGGAGCTTAGCCATCTACTCTCGTTCTATTTCTCACAGTCTATCTCACAGTCATCTGAACACCATCATTCATGGTTTTACTGTATGCCCTCAGAAAAAGCCTACAGTTTGTCTAATCCAGCCTCTTCCCTGTTAGCTCCTCGTTTGCCGTCTGAAGGATTCTACAATCTCATATCAGCACACTCCAGAAAAACTACATATCAGAGTCACATCACAAAAACGACAAACAATATCAAGGATCAAGACACTGTGTTGTAACCAAATTTACTAGTCCTCTAGAAATATTCTCTGATAAATATTACAAAAATGTAAAAGAGGAATAATTCGGGATGGTAAGAAGACATGAACATCGGTGAATGTGGAGAGGATAGAAAAACTCCCCAGTCATGTGCCAGAAAACACAAATACATGGATGAATAAAGTGATGAGGGCAATACATGATCTGAAACCTGAATTCAGTAAAGAGATAGACATACTGAAGCAAACTCAGGCTGAAATGAAGAGAAAATAAAAATAAAAACATATAACACAATCAGAAAAATCTTTACCAGTAGAAAAAGTTAAGATAAATAGAACATCAGACCTTGGAGACAACGTGGAGGAACAAAATCTCTCAAGTACAGACATGAAGAATTTTAAAGCATACAAACAAACATGGATAAACACTGATACTCATAGAAAGATCAAATATTTTAATTATAAGGCATGGAAAGAGAAAAATCCCAGGTCAGTGGCATAGACCTGGATTCAACAGTTCATAGAAGAAGACTTCCTGCAAATTAAGGAAAGACATACCCATGGAGATACAAGAAGCATACAAAGCACTAAATAGAATCAGTAAAGAAACTCCCCATAGTATAGCTAAAATATTAAATGTACAGCACAAAGAAAGGCAATAAACAGGACTTTAAAACCTCAGTCTAACTTTCATACTGAGAGTATATGATGAGGAGGGATGTAACATTAAGAGAAGCTTCACAAACCAATGGGCAAATAAAACAAATAGTGGCTTAGCTATGCTCTTAACCTTGAGACATAGATTGTAGCGACCCGTTCTACCCTAGTTTGGGGCCACTATGTCCCGTTCCAAGCTGCTGCTCCAGTCTACAGGTCAGTCAACAAGGTCTAGCAAGAGAGAGTGGAGATGGAGAGGGGCAAGAGACATGAAGAATGGAGACAAAACAGAGTATGATCAAGTCCCCTTTTTACTGAAAGGAAATCCTGGGTATATATAAGCACAAGTAGGGGAATGCAGCTGAAACACTTTACCACATGTGTCTTGCAGCTGGGGGCATAAACAACAAAACAAGAAATGTTTATCAGAGTGTGCTCAGCTGTTGTAGGCTGTTGACAAGACTCTTGTCAGGGTATATGGCCTGAGATGACTGCAAAGATGAGAGCTGCTTTCTGCTAGGAGTCAGCTCCCAACATAGATGGACTCTGAAAATACTTCAAAGAGAGATTTGAATGTGAGGGAAGTAAGAATCAAGAAGAAGGCCAAGAGGTTTCCTAATCACAGGACAGGTCAAAGCTGCCCTAAACAAGGATGAATCATGAGTGTGTTAGCTTTAGATGGAAATCCCAGAATTTAGCTTTTGCAATTACCAATTTTTTTTCCTTTGTTTGTTTGTTTGTTTGTTTGGAGACAGGGTTTCTCTGTGTAGCCTAGCTGTCCTGGAACTCACTCTGTAGACCAGGCTGGCCTCGAACTCAGAAATCTGCCTGTCTCTGCCTCCCAAGTGTTGGGATTAAAGGCGTGTGCCACCACTGCCCAGCTGCAATTACCAATTTTAAGATATCAGTCAAGTAGTTGCACTTACGAGGTGTATTTCGGTAGAGTTCTCATGGGAGATGTTCATTTTAGATGCCTTGGTCTTTTGATGTAAGAAATAAGAGAAGGGTGATCTAATGACAGAGCACCTTGGTATAAAGAGAGTCCAGAAAAACAAAGAGCTGACAAGAAAGGGTGCTAAGCAGATAGGTTGATTAGCATCATACCAGTACCAAATGTTTAAGCCGAGAACCTGCCACACACTAGGTACTGAAATCTCAAAGTTGCCACTTCCAAGACCCTGCCCGGACACAGTTCTTCCCTCTTTGGCTTGGATGTTAAATCATGTAGACCAAGAACAGTAGTTTTGTCAGTTGATCAGATCAGTCAGTTCAACTTTCATGACAAGTTTGCATATGGTGACTTACTTATTTTCATTTCAATGAAGTATCAGAATGGGAATCAAATAAGAAAACCATACACTTTCAATATGATCTTTATCTTACTGACTCTGGAAGAGCCAGAAAGTCAGTTTACAGTTCCTAGAGGACAGTACTGACAGGATCCCAAGAGAGATAGCAGGCATATGAAAGTGAAGTGTGTTATTTTAAGCAGAGGTAATACAAACAGCAAGCTGCCAAATGCAAGTTCTCCCTGACACTCTGAGGCATCCTGACATTCCCAGAGTGTACATAAAGCCCACTGTTGGGCTTTTGGAAGACGAGGTTTGGCTTAAAGAAAATCAGTGCAGAAAAAAAAAAAAAAAACCCATCTGGAATTTGAAGTAATTGTGGAAAGTCTCCATTACTCAAAGAGGAAAGTGGACATATCATGAGGTGAGCCACAGGTAATACCTTAACACATTGAAGTGCTCACAAACTATAGATTTTCAGCTTAAAACCCTAATTCTATGACTATCACCACACAGTAGAAAGGCTTGGGCCTTTTGATTTCTTGTCTCATTTTTCTTTTATTATGATTATACAGTATTTCACTTCCATTTCCTCCTTGCAAATCCTCCCATATATCTCTCCTTGCTCTCTTTTCAATCTTACAGCCTCTTATTTTTAATCATTGTTACATACATATGTGTATATGGTTATCCACATCTATTTCTAAATATAACCTGCTCAGTCTGAATAATGCTACGTGTATGTCTGTGTTCAGAGTCAACCATTTATTACTGGATAATCAAGTGATAAGGTCTTGCCTGGAGAAGACATTTCCCCCACGCTGAGCATTCTTTAGTTACCTGTAGTTCCTTATATAGGTTTGAGTTCTAGTGGTCTTTGCCTCTATCCACTTCGGCACATTGACTAGTGCATTGTTCAGCAGATGTTTAGACAGTAGTTTTAGTGAGACATTATAGGTGTGGAGTGTAACAATGCCAGGACACAAAGTCTCAAATCCCCTGGCTCTTACAATCTTTTACCCTCTCTTCTGCAATGTTCCCTGAGCCTTAGGTGCAGGAATGCTTTATAGATGTATTAATTGGGACTGGGCTCCACAATTCTAAATTTTTGAGTGGTTGTGATTTTCTGTAATGTTGTCAATCTGTTGCCGAGGGAAGTTTTCTTGAAGATGGGTAAGGACTACACTGGGCACAAGAACAAGTTTTCGAATATAATGGCAGATTACGTTGGTCTAGGAAACTGGTGGCTGTAGGTTCTCCTCGACCACCTAGGACTTTACGAGCCCGGAGTGACTGACCAGGGTTTCTAGTACCAGGCATGTTTCCTTGTTGTGTAGGTTTTAAGATCAGTTAGAGAACTATGGGTTACCACCAAGCTATGTATGTTTCTATTCTCACCTTAGAGGTATGGTGCGATGCTGTTCATTGCAGTGGTCCAAAAAGATGCCATACTTGGTAGCACTGCTTGCTGCTTCCCTCCGTTTGAAGCATTTATATTGGTATAAATATTCTGGTATTTAATAAATAAAATTATGTTTCTGTATGATATTTGGGTGTCATGAAAATTATTCCTTGGGGTGGCATGATTCAAGTCAGTGAACTTTTATTATTTTTAAATTTAAATAAAGTGGGGAACGTTATAGTACAGTTTAAAACTGGACCGTTTTGAATGAAAGAGTAGGCACACAATGAGGTTTACCCATGCCAAAAAAAAAAAAACCAAGTTGACTGTAAGGTAAAGAGGATACGCATTTAAAAGATGCTTTTCTTTGAAGAAAGGAAAGCGAAATAATGACTATTTTCATTCACAACACTCTTGGTTGAAAGTAGCTTCAACAAAGAACAGACGTAATAATGAACCTAGGATTCGCAGCTAGTATCTGTCTGTTTTAATCAAATGGGAGATTAGCTTTGCAAGAAGCATTAAGTAGAAGTGTAAACAGAAAAACAGTTATGTAGGGTCGCTCAAGAGAAATACCGCAGCTAATTTAAAGAAGAGAGAGTTTCAAGGGGCATTCAGAACAGAAAAAAAAAATAGAGATTCTAAAAAACTGGGGAACAGATTTTAAATATTGGACAAAAAGAAGTAAGGGTCAGGAGAAATATAAACCCTTAATAATGAATGATCATTAAAATAATGGTTATCTTAGGCACTGTAAATGATCCAGACAGATGTATCTTGACCTCATTACATCTATTACATAGAATCAGGTCATTGGATTTAATCATTTGAACGAAAACATGTATTAGCAGTTTATAAATATAAGATAGCCAAATGGTGTGCTGAGGCTATTGATGAATATGTCTTACAATGAAAGGCTACGTCCTGTTTACAAGATGCATTCAATACACCCAGAGCAGTGTCCTATGGGTGGGTGTACGTTAATGTCATAAATGTGTGGCAATGATCTAAACGAGTCACTGACATCCGCTTACTCAAGGTCAAGACCAAATTAATTTCTGAAGTTGGTAGAATGAACTGAGTCTTGGCTCCTGTTGAGCCCCTGTAAATAAGAGAGCTTTGTCTGCTCATTGTTGTAACATCAATCCTATGAGAAGTTCCTCACAGAGGAGAAGCAACTGAATATCCTATTTACTGAATAACAGAACTACTTAGTAGACACAAGCCAGGACCTCAGCACTGGGGATTTTTTGAAATGTCACTTGAAACAAGCTATTAGCATGACTGAATTACAGGCTTGCCTAGAAAGAGGGCCTAAAATATATATTTACTTTCTAAGAAAAAGCATTAGTTATCCTCCGATTATAGATATCAAGCTGTAGTTTCAGTGAAAATAGAAACAATAAATATGGTAATCAGAACCAACTGTGGGTAAAGGGATTGATTTCTTTTTATTTGAGTTCAACACGTTCAACAACAACGGACATGCCAAAGTGGGCTGGGGGGGGGGGGAGAACAGGAGGCCTCATCATAAAAGAATAATCAACCTTTTTTTTTTTTTTGTAATTTCACCCAGACAATAACCAGCAGTACTTAGAGAAGCTTGAAAACCTTAAATGTAGTGAGATAACTTTAGAGTTCTCTATTCAGACGAAAGTAGGACCAAGCATGAAAGAGCATGAAAAGTATAAAGAGACATGAACACTAAAAACTGAAGTCTTGCCCCACCTCCACAGTGTGCATGGGTGCATACATCTGTGACTGACAATCAAAAGACAACATGGGTGCATACATCTGTGGCTGACAATCAAAAGGTAGCATGGGTGCATACATCTGTGGCTGACAATCAAAAGGCAACATGGGTGTCATGTTTCGGACAGCTCTTATCTGAGTTAAGATATGGTCTCTCGTTGGTTTGGAACTCACCATTTAGGCTAGATTGGCTGGTAAATAATTCCAAGAGATCATCTTTCTGTCTCTATATCCCCAACATTGAGATTAAAACACACTATCAATCTTGGCACTGTGTTGTGTGCCTGTGAGTGTGTGCTGAGTGCTAGTGAATGTATGTGAAGGTCTAAGTCCTTTGGTACTCAGTCCCAAGGGTACTCAGTCCTCACTTTCTACTTGGTTTCTCAAGGGGTCTTGTTATTCACTGCTGGGTAACAGCTGGGCTGTGAGCTTTCCGTGATCCTCCTGGCTCAGTCTACTGTAAGATACCCATGGAACTGTAAACACTTGTAGTTTTGAATGTAGTTCTTATGTGGTGTCCGGGATATGAATTCAAGTAGTCGTGCTAGCATGGCAAATGTTTTACCCACAAGCCCATCCGTTAAGCCTCAGTTTGGCATTATTAAATAAATTCTGAGATCAGACTCAGGTCTTCACATTTGCAAGACATGGTCTTTAACGAAATAAACTATTCTGTCAGCCTTTTGAAATTTTTTTTTATTTAAAATTTACAGCTTTAAACTTTTGAAAAAAAATTATATGGATAGGCTGGTGCCTGGTTTTCAACACAAGTCAAAGGAAACCCTCTTGCTCTTATTAGCTCAGTTTACCATGGCAACAGTTGGGTGAGACTGCATTGCTGTGATTATCATTAATGTGCAAATATTCACAAAATAATTGCTAGTTTTATGGTGAAACATTCACTCATAATGGAATTACATACCTAGGTCATTCTGCTAATAATTTTGGTAAAAATTAAATTACATTTATTTGTGTAGCTATCTCATCCAATCAGGTATCATTACTCTTAAAGAAAATCAGTAATGACGTATAGACTAGTCTCTTCAGCTTCTATACCTCTAAATTGAGACTCCAAGCCTTATGGGAATGAAAATCCTTACTCAGACTATATCTTTTGTACTTAACTGGAGTTAAGAATAAAGATGACGTGTGTGGGTCAGCAAATGATGAGTTCAAATTTTCTGTGTTGTTGGGGAGAACCATACACACAGGGATAGAACATATAATGTAGTCACGTTCATTAGTTTGAGAGCAGTCTTTGCTGAAGACTTAAACTTCAACAAAGCGAACTTAAGGCACTTGAATATTTTTTTAATTAGAACTGCTATGTGTTAGCTAAGGATACTGGTTTTTTAAAAGCAGGAGGCCTATTTTGATTAGAGAAGTGTTAACCACATCATTTTCCACCCAGACGTGATGAATGTAAGACTGTGATATTTGGGTTAAAAAAGGGCAAATGTGACTCATTCCACTTATTTCTTATAAAGAACAAAGCAACAATATGGATGCTTCTCAAAATTCGTGAAACCTTTCCACAAAGACATTATTTTTATTACTATGTCTTATTTGTTGAGTATTATATCAAGAACTATGTTCAAGGAAGCACTGTCATATTGTTTCCTGCTGAATGGTTACAGCTATCTGTCTTTCACTTGCTAAGGAAAATTATTCAGTGCGAAATGGTGAACAGGAAGCACCAGGTGCAGCACAAAGGCAGGTGGCTGGAAGAAGGATATTCATGTCTACAAGTTCTAAATGTCAAAACACGGCTCCTCGCATCAGCTGAGGGCAATATATGACCTTATATAGGCAGTCCAGGTGATTTCTTTACATTCCACCTGGGCTAATATACAACCCTAGGAAAGCAGACAGTGGCTACCTGCGTATTAATTTCTGTAAGAATTATTCCTGAAGGTTTATTTTCTTATGCTCTGTGCCAGGCCAATAATATATTCTGTGGAGTGCTTTAGTAACTACACTATGACAATAGTGTGTGTAAGTGATAGACTTATGATATGTCAATGACACAATGATGATTAATACCATAAAAATCAGTTCTGCCTTTTTTTTACAACACAGAGAATTTAGAGGCTGATACATTGTTTTACAGGTTCTTGGTCTTCTCAGAATTCTTGTAGCAGAAGTAATTTCTGAAAAGGTGTAGATTATATAAATAAAAATGTTTTCACATTCTAAAGTTGAAAGCAGAGGCTAAGTTCTAATGTTATTTTATAATCATAAAATCATTTAACTTGTCAAATATGAACTGTTTAACACATTTCATCCAGAATGCTTTAATTTAGTATAGTTTTTATATGCTAAGTATAGTGTTTTTATACTTTAAAGAAGGTATAGCATTTTATGCTGATATTTCTTACATTAATTACTAAGTTTTATTCTCTTTAATGACACTCAAGTTTTCTCCATATAGTCTTTAAAAGAGCTAGCCTGAGCCATAAAGAAACTTCACTCAAAAGTGTGTTTCAATGAAAATTTATCAAAGTATGAAAAACACTATTTCCATCACAGAAATAAAACAAGATTGATTTCCTTTAAGCAACAAGTTATTTGTGGTATATTTACACGAATACAGTGTTTATAAGTATTTGAACATATGATTATATAAAACGATGAACACAAAAAGCAAGAACTTCTAGACTATCTGAGATGTGTCCTTCTGCTTATGAGAATTGTATAAAATGTAAAATGGAGGAATAGGTCAGTAGATGATCTGGACTCAAATCTATCAATTTGGGAAACTATTTTCCAAAGCCAAGCAAGTATGTCCAATTTGCATGTGCATGTCCCAAGTATTTGGAACCAGGTATTAATAAGGAGCATACAACCTACATATAACTTAACCTGACACAGGGAAACGGAACTCAAAAATATCATGCTTAACTTCAGACATGGTGTTCTGGATCAGTCAGCTTTTAACTATCCCTGGATGGCAGCACAGGTAGATAAGAAAACTTGTGTGACAGAAAACATAAAAATAAAAACAAAACAAGCAAACAAACAAAGACCCCTGAAATCTGTGACTCAAAATCAAAGAAATAAAATTATAAATAAGTAGTGGCATCATGAAAGATATACAACACACACACACACACACACACACACACACACACACAAACATGGAAGACAGAAGGGAGAAAGACATGAAATTGAAGTAGGACTCATTTGGAAGAGAAACAAAATCAGCAGATATGAAAGACAGACCAGATAGATTAAGGAGGTGCGAATATTCTCAAAATACACTATAAGCATGAGTTTGCATAATGAAACCCGTTGTTATATGTATTAATACATGCTAATAAGAATTTTTTATAATAAATAAAAGTGAAGATTTCACTGTCACGGCTGTACCAACCGAGAAGAAGTGTTATTACAGGATAAAGCACAACACAGACGAGCTTGTTCATGCTCAGAGCCCAGTAGCTGAGCATGTGTCTGTAAAACCCTTTAGCAGTGATAGACAGGACGAAGGAAATGAACAGAGAGGAGTCTCTTGTTTTGTGATTGTTCATTGAAACAGAACGCAAGATGCAGACTCGAGTTTCTTTTTTTTTTTTTTTTTTTTTTTTTTTTTTTTTTTTTGGTTTTTCGAGACAGGGTTTCTCTGTGTAGCCCGACTGTCCTGAACTCACTCTGTAGACCAGGCTGGCACTCGAACTCAGAAATCCGCCTGCCTCTGCCTCCCAAGTTGCTGGGATTAAAGGCGTGCGCCAACCACCGCCGCCAGACTCGAGTTTCTTTATCTCCTTGTCCTGAGTCCTCCTCTCATCCTCGTCGTTTTCTGTTACCTGCACTCGGACCCTGCTCCTTTTATCTCCTCTCCCTTCCACTTTGCTTTTCTATTAGGCAATGCAAATACCATCTGTTAATCTCAAGCACCTGATGGGTTAGTGATCGCCAGTGAAAAGTTTCCCAATGGCACAGTCATGCACACAAACATACAATGCAAACATGCCGTAATATATGTAATTACCTAACATGAAGTAGGACAGCAGGGTTGGCTCCTTCTTTGCTACTTTGTGTGAGGTCTAGTTTCCCTAACACTCATATTTTAAAGCCATGGATCGAAGGCTGTTACCCAGTGTAGCAATGCCCCAAGGATCTTTTTTGTTGCTTGTTGTTGTTGCTGTTTGAAAAAGGTTTCTTGTGTCTCAAATGATCTTTAACTTTTGATTTCCTTCCTCCATATCCTAAGGGCTAGGATTGGAGTCCTTTAGAACACAGAATGTGCCCGAGTGGGTTTTTAGGATACGGGGAGTTGAAAAAGTTCAGTATAATTTACATATTAGGCAGTTAAATAAAAAATATTTTGGCTATATTTGCATTATTATCAGTTCTGAATTTTCTGTGCATTATTATAATTTCCTGATTATTCTTTTTTAAATTTTTCACTCAATGTAATTACATTATGTACTATTCCATAGATTTCTCTGATAAAGAGAATTGTGTATATGTCTTAGAAAAAGAGATGAGCATTACCAAAAGCAATTATTGTCCTGCCAGGTTTTACCGCACTGAGCAAAGCCAAGTTTTCTGAGCCAGATAAATAAAGTTGGTGTTTCTTATTTCTGTAAGTCTGATCCACAGATCTTTAAATAATCAACTCATGTTGCTGTCATTTACAAAACATATGTAATTGCTTACACATCCTCTTAATTACAGGAATGTTAAACAAGACAGAAGAATCCAGGCTAAAAGACAAAAAGACAAATAAAAAGATGGCAAAGCTCACAGAAAAAATTCCCAACTGATAGACAAAGAAAGAATTTTGCAGATCTGGGAGTCATGCATCAAAGGAGAACTTTCTGTTAATGTAGAGTATGTTAGCTTATAACATCTCAAAATTTGAAGTAAGTTTTGTAACACTAATGCTATATTCAGAATTCTGTAAAGTATTTGATCAAAAATTATTGCACACAAATTAAAATTTATACTGCCAAATTTTGATTATTAAATCCTGTAATAAAATCAATATGTTGAGAAACAAATAGAATCTTTTTCTCTGTTTGTCTCTGTCTTTCTCTTGCATACCACACAGACACATATACACACACACCCCACACAACACTCACATGTATAAACACATATGTACATACACACGCACACACACATACACACATACACACACACACACATATATATATATATATAATATATATACACACATACATACATATACACAGAAACATACACACATACAACACATACACTACACATACACACACAACACACACACACACACACACATATATATATATATATATAATATATATATACACATACACACCACACAATATACAAAATCATATGTAAAAACACACATGCATGTACATATACACACAGAAAGACACAAACAGACACACACTCACATACACACACTCTTTGAGACATGCTGCCTTATATCTGGTTTGCCTGGGAAGCACTTCAAACAATAATGAAATTAATAAAAGTGTAATTTGGAGCTGAACATGATGTTCTTGGCAAGACTAGCAGCGATCCTATCATAAAGGACACCTGCTTTCAAAAATTCAATTAGGGACTCTGCTCTGTCATTTTCCTAAGAGCAAAAGAGAGATACATTTTCAATGATGTACAATATTTGGTGAGTGTTAAGGTGGGAGGGGAGGGAGCAAGTGGTTTTTGAAGTAGTCATTGTAAATTATCCTGTATCCTCTAAATATTTTTGTCCTTATTGATATAAAATATGTTTTCTTATGGTCTATTACCGTGAGCATTGGAAGCACACAAATGCATAATCAGTCTCCTCTTTCCTATCAAAAGTGTTTTAATTCATAATGGATACTCTTTTTTTTTTTTTTGGCATTGGTTATTTGAGATGTGTTTGAAAGTAGGTAATGGTGTTATTGTCAGTGTGAGGGAACTTAGAAAGTATGGGCGGGGGCAGAGCTCAAAGCGCTGATGTCTCTGAGTGTTGGTTCCTTTGTCTTCAAGAGAAAAGCTGTGTTGAGAAAAATCCAGCTCAAGAAAAAACATCAAACATTCGGAGAGACTATAGGGAGAACAGGAGGGCCCAGGGGTCTTATTAAATGTCTAACCCACAGCTCCACCTCCTCCTACTGACTGGCAACTCTGGTTTTCCTCCCAACCCAGTCAACAAAGGGCTTTTTGTTTTGGTTTGTTTTCCTTTCCTCTTTCTGATCTTTTGTCTTTCTCAAGTTTTAGTCTGTTACTCCTGGACAGTCACTTCTTTGCCTGCCCCATGGAATTAACCAGGGTAACACCACAAGCCCCCTTCGACAAAAGGTCACAAAAGGGTGAACAATTGTTAATAAATAACATTTATTAGCAGCATCTTCACCTAACTACCCATTGTTATTTAATCAAAGATAGCATAGCTATAAACATATAATCGGACATCAGTCTGGTACACACGAGGGATGTATCTGTGCTGTCAATCAACACCACAACCAACAGGAGTCTGTAGGGCTTAATTTCCCTCTGTGAATATTTTTTACTTTGAGTAAGACATTAAATTTCAATAAATCTGAACGTTCTTTATTCAGCCTAGAGGAGATACAGTGATTTTATAGATCAGTGCAATAACCATTGCTGAATTTGATATCAATGCTGTCTTCACTATATCTAAGAGAACACCCTCTAGGAGGTGTCTACAATTTTCTAAATTTTAAAATGTTTTCATCGGTTGCCCTCTTGTGGCTATATGTGATACTACCACAAAAAAAGGAAAAGAAATTGGCTAATTCTAAATAATAGGAACTCGAAAGCATCCATCATCCATACAAAAAACTTAGAGATTATGTTGTATTTATGTATAACACATAAATGTTATATATACATATATATGCAACAATGATGAATGAAAACAGAGGTCATGACTAGGAAAGAAATATGTAATTATATTATAATATCAAAAAAATAATATTTTTAAAAGGAGGTCCATGATGTTATTTTACTTTTCATAATTTATATATATTATATATATATATATAAAATTAACTTTACCTTAATGTGGAATTTATATAAATATTCCTTTGGATAATAAGCAAAGTCATGATATTTTTAAAATTCGTACATGCTCATGCTACAGTGAAATTATTTGACATATACCAGCAAATAGAAAAGAGTTTATATGATTCTTAGCTTTAAATAATGAGCATTTATGGATACAAAAAAATTTCATGATTAATTGGTATTACAAACTAAATTCTAGTGAAATAGGTACAACATTATATAGATGAAAGACTAAAGTTATTATATAACTACCTTAGTTATATAACATAGTTAACTGAGCATTTCGGTGTTCTTTTTTTTTTTTTTCCAAAATTCCAGTATCATTTATCATTTGTGTGTGTGTGGTGTGTGTGTGTGTGTGTGTGTGTGTGGAAGATGCACACATGGAGTTCAAAGGACAAATTTCAGGAGTTGGGGCTCACATTCCACAGTGTGTTCCAAGATTCAAGGTCAGGTGGGCAGGCTTACCCAGAGAGTAACTTGAGCCAGCTCCCAGACTCATCGTTCTGTTCTTAATGGTGGCAGGATGTATAATACCATGCTATTGAAATACTTAGCTGAATCTGGGCTACCGTTTTTTGCTCTCAGTCTTAGAGTCTTGATTTGTAAAGTGAAAACTTGGATCCACATGATCGTGTATGATAAAAATCATGTTAGAAGACTCTGACTTCATTCTGACAAAAAGTTCCCAGTATTCAATATCCAAGGCTTCCTTTTCTTTGATCCCTTTACCTGAACACTGCAATGTATCCCTCCCTTACTTCCCTCCTTCCCTCCTTCCCTCTTTCCTTCCCTTCCTTACCCTATGCCTCTCCTTCCCTTCCTTTTCTCCCTCCTCTTTCCTTCCCTCCCTCCCTTCATCCCTTCTTCCTTCCTACCCTCCTTCCTTTCTTCTCTCCCCTTCCTTTCTTCTCTCCGTTCCTTTCTTCTCCTTCCTTCTCCTCCCTTCTCCTTCCTTCCTTCCTTCCTTCCTTCCTTCCTGCCTGCCTGCCTTCCTGCCTTCTGATTATACTCTGATAACTCTGAAGCAGTCTGCTCCATTTAAGAGAAAAGGGCTCTGGTGATCTAAGCCATACAGTCATAATTTTATTTTCTTTATGATGAGATAAATTACGTTGTGCATATTTGCCCTGTTTTAACCACCTGTTAATAGACAGCTAGGTAGATTTCCATCCCTTTCTCTGGTAACTAGGGCAGCAATGCATAGATCTGCAAACATAGATGCAAGTCTTCCAGTGATAAGAGTTGGAGTCTTTGGGGTTTGTATTCAGGAATGGGACAGATGGGTGTTATGATAGGTTCATTCATTTTAGGAGACATCTTCATACTGGCTTCTACAGTAACTGCAAGATTTTATACCCCCGTTAACAATGATCAGGATTCCTCTTTCCCTAACATTTGTTTTTATTTGTATTGCTGCCAGAATTTGCTGTCATTTGTATTTTCTTCTTGATGACAGTCATCTTGACTGGGATGAGATGAATAACTCTAATCTTTAAATTCCATCTATGCCGTCTACTACCTTCTCTATTACACACCCTTCCATTTATTTGTTATCATACAGAAGAATGTATGAAAGAATTAAATTACAGTAAAGATATTTAATGGCACATAAAAACTTCCAAACAATTAAGAGACCTGACGTTTTAAAGATGTGAAGAAAGCAAGGAGACTAAGGTATAACATGGATTAGAGCCCTTCAACAGTAAATGTCCATTTCAGAACCCAGGAAGTGAGGGCCCTCCCTCCAGATTTGAATGCCACACTGCTTCCAGTTTTGCTCATTCTTTGGATGTACCTATGAGAACATAAATCATCACATCCAGTAATAAATTAATATTGCTGTTACTGAGGAGCCAATTGGGGGGGAGAATCCTGCAGTAGGCAAAATAATGAGGCTTCAAAGGGAGTTCACATCCTAGTCTTTAGTACTTGTAGGTTTTTCGCTTACTTTATATGGCAAAAGTTAGTGATGTAAATACATATATATATATGTGTGTGTGTGTGTGTGTGTCGTGTGCGTGTGCGTGTGCGTGTGTCGTGTGCGTGTGCGTGTGCGTGCGTGTGCGTGTGTGTATGTATGTATTCTGGAGTTTTCAATGATCTCAATTCAATTGCCATGACTCTTGTCAGAGGAAGACAAGAGGGAAAGTTGCTACACCAGTTCTAAAACTGGCACCAGCAGGGATTTATAAAGGGAAGTGTAGGCTTTAGGAGCTGTAATAAATGAGGCAACCTCTCCTCCTGAAGAGCTTTCCCAGAAGGCCTGGCTAATGTTATAATTTTAACATAGTAAAGCTACTGTCAGGGTTCTGCCAGGTAAAGAATAGTTGATAAAAAGCTGTAAGGCTTTCAGCCACTACGCTGGATGTATAGTAAATTGTTGTCCTTGTAGAAAGGAGTTAATCCAATTGCCCACTACAAACATTTCATTGATTATTTGCTTTCTGTTCCAGACCAGAGCGGATGCATCAGCCTTGTCTGAGGAAGAATGCAACTGGTCCCAACTGTAATGGCCGTGTGGCTTCAGAGGCACAAAGTCATGGTCATGGTTCACTCTAACATGTACATGCTGAATACCTCTCCAAGAACGGGTAAAGTTTTCCACGGCTGAGAAACCTGAACAGAGAACAACATCTGGCCACTATCACACTTTAGTCCTCTCCTTTAGACCCATTGCCCGCCAGCCTTTGAGTGACTACCTTGGAAAGTTCAAAAAAAAAAAAAAAAAAGAAACTTCAAAAGGTAAGAGTTCTGACTCAGCCAGGGAGATAAAAGCAAATTTCTCAACCTACAACTGTTTGTGTACATATTATAAAAATGAAGGATGCTGTTTTGTATAGTTGCACAATGCTTTATTTTAAAAATCACATTGCTCAGTTCTGTCGCACTTTTGTAAGAATATTTCTGTGACAAGATGGTGACTTTGTAAACCCATTTCCTATGACTAGGAAATAGTATGCATGCATTCAGTATGTTGTTCTAAAATACATTTCCAAATATTACACTGAACACACATTGTGAATTATATAATTAAAATGATTAGTGTTTTCAGGTAAAAAAAAAATCTTAACAGACAGGGTCATATACTGACAAATTTCTTTTAAATGAATGACTATGATGATTATTCTTTCTGATTTCATCCTCTGTTTACTGAATCCAGTGGTTTGACAGTAAGATTTAAAAAAAAAATTCTTAGGATTATACAAAGATAATAATTGCTAATAAGCATACTTTGGAGAAAAGAAAAAAATCAAAAGATATTTCCTTGTACGAAGGTAACTTTTGCCTGCTTTGGGAATTTTCTCTCCCTACAGGGATACTTTTTCAAGCCTTGATATGTGGGTATATACATAGAGTTATTGTAAATTCATATGCCATGTTTGGTTACTATCCCTAGGAGCCCTGCTCTTTTCTAAAGGGAACTGAGGTACAGTAGATCTGGGACCGAGGTGCGAGGTCTGAAAGGCAAGGAGGGTGGGGAAACTGTGATCAGGATGTAATATGTCAGAGAAGAATAAATTTTAAAATAGATGCTTTGAAGGTGACTGGTAGATATCACGCTTATGAAAAACAGGTTAAAATTGAAAATTTCACCTCAACTAACTTGTAACATGTTTGAACAATGAATGCACTATCTACACTATCCATATTTTATAACACGTACAGAATACTTAAGCAGCATAAACCTGTACCCATGATCAATATCTCCATTCTCAACAAACATAGTTTCAAATATTCACTTTGACTTATTATCACTCTGATTTATTTTAGCACTATATTCACACACCTCTCATCTTATGTGAAAATGGTATTTTCCAGGTACATCAAAGTTAGTAACATAATTTTCTGGTACGAAGCAATGTCTTCAGAGATTACAACCTGGAAGGTGGTTATTTCTTAATATATCTCTGTTATTGATATAAACGATAAGTAGTCAAATACAAGTTAGGTGTGTATTTAGCATAACGTGCACATGTCCATTTTTTAGGGTACATATTATCACTAGTATTGCATGTGTTTCAACATTTGAGTGTAAAAATTATAGACATCACCAAACAGACTTCATAATAGAAATACAACTCTTCAAAGTACTCATTAACAGAAACAGTAAATGTAAAATATTGGCTGGTATTTTCAAATTCAAGTAATTTGGACAATGTAAAATGTTATCTTTGTAAAGCTACCAGGTCATATCATTAATTTTTGTAAACATTATTCTAACATCATTTCAAGATATATGACAAATTGTACATATATGTGTGTGGGTATATATACTTGTATGTGGAGGTTTCAATGAGAATTCCCCACAGGCTCATGTATTTGAATGATTGATTGGTCTCTAGTTGGTAGAGCTGTTTGTGAAGAATGAGAAAGTGTGGCCTTGCTGAAGAAGGTACGCCAATGGGGTTGCACTTTGAAATTTCAAATGCTCAAGGCATTTCCAGTTCCATCTATCAGCTTCCTACTTAAAGATAATGATGTAAGTTCTCAGTTGCTGTTCCAGCACTGTCTTAGTTATGGTTTTACTGCTGTGAACAGAAACCATGACCAAGGCAACTCTTATAAAAGACAACATTCAATTGGCCAACAAGCTTACAGGTTCAGTCATTATCATCAAGGCGAGAGCATGGCAGCATCCAGGCACACATGGGGCTGGAGGAGTTGAGAGCTCCACTTCTTGTTCTGAACACAGCTAGGAGAAGACTGGCTTCCAGGCAGCTAGGATGAGGGTCTTAAAGCCCATCCCCATAATGACACATTTTCTTTAACAGACCACACCTCCGAATAGTGCCACTTCCTGGTCCAAGCATATACAAATCATCACCTTCCATTCCTTGGCTTCCATAGGTTTATTCAAACACAACGAGTCTATGGGGGCCATACCTAGCCATGCCATAATAAAAAAACCAAACAAACCCAAAAGTACATTTAACCCAACATCCAAAGTCCCCTTAGTCTATAGAAGTCTAAACCATGGTAACAGTCCAAAGCAGTCTCTTCTGAGATGTATTCAATCATTTAACTGTAGTCCCCAAAGCAAGACAGAAAATCAGCTGAGCAAACTCCAAACTCTGTATCTCCATGTCTTATGTCAAACAGTCTTCAGATCTCCAACTCCTTTTTCATCTTTGTTGATGGTAACAAACATCTTTCTCCTGGCCAGGTTCCACTCCCTGTTAGCAGCTTTCCTCAGTAGATATCCCATGACTCCAGCATCTGGATCATCTTGGGGTCTCCAACTTCAATGTCACAGCTTCTTGTTCCAATGTCTAGGATCCACACATGGCCTTCTGGGCTCTTCCAAAGGGTTTGGGTCACATCACCAACTCTACCCTCTGTAGAACTCTAGGTTCTGGTGAGTCCACTTCACTGTTGCTGGTATTCTTGGTGATTATTCCAAGGTACTGGCATCTGTAATACACTGGGGTATTCCACTGCAAGTCGGCTTCACCAATAGCCTCTCATAAGCTCTCTTCATGGTGCCAAAACTTAAATTCTTTGCATGACCCCTTCAGTCCTGGGCCATCATCTCCAACTGAGGCTCCATATTTGCTGATGGCCTTCTCTGACCTTTCACAGTGCCAAGTCTCAGGTGCTCTCCATGACCCCTTCATGCCTTCAAACCCAGTACCACCTGGGTGATTCTTACACACTACTATGCTTGTCTATCTCGGGAACACAGCTTTGTGCTCTCAGAAAACACTTCATAGATTTCCCCTCAGTGATTATGATCTCTTCTTCCTCACTGCAAATTTCCTATCTCCAGTTAGCCAGCATCAATTGTCCCAATAGTGCCTTTTCTTCCTGAAAAACAGAGCCACATGGCTGAAACTGCCAAATTATGCTGCTTGCTGGGGCTGTAATCATTCCCCTCCTTGTTCTAGAACATCCTTCGCTGCCTAGACCTGAACATTCTGGAACTTTCTTTGTAGACCAGAGATCAGAATGCTCCTGTAACCAGAGTTCTGAGATTAAAGGCATGTATCACCATGCATGGACCTAAGCCTTTCTTTACCTGGAACTTGCTCTGTACCAGACTGGCCTTGAACGCAAAGATCTGCTTATCTCTGTCTCCTGAGATTAAAAGTATGTATTATTATGACTGGGCCTAAGCTTTTCATGGCCACTGTTCCTCAAGGTCTGGATCAAAAGTCTGTGTCTTTTATTTCTGGACTGTATTTCATTCCAGATTAAAAGTCCAAGTGAAAAAAATAATCAAGTAATAATAATGCCTAATGTGATATAACTATTCCTTGTTCAATGGTAAATGCATAAACAGTAAGGTTAGCTGGTAGGATCCTTGTCCTGAGAATATCCCTCCTTTAATCTTTATCTCCTGAACATAGGATTCAGCTCAATTTTACTTCCTGGTGCCCCTTTAATACTTGAAGTATACATTTTGTATTTTTTCTTCCTCAGCTTGCTCCTTTTCATTAAAATGTTCTTCATAAGAGTGAACTTTAATAACCACACAACAGAATTTATACCAGGCTGTTTTAAGATATCCTTTTTCAAAGCAATTAAGCTAAAGTCTTCACCTTAGCCTCAGGTAGACTCAAACAAGGGCAAAAAGCAGCCACATTCTTCACCACAATATCACAAGAACACTCTCTCTGCCACATATTAAAATTATTCTCCTCGAAACTCTAGAGCCATGCTTCCAGAGTTCAAACCACCCTCAGCAACAAGTCTTCATATTCTTACCAGAATAGCCCATTAAGCTTCACTTAAAACATTCTACTGCTTTCCAAATCCAAAGTCCCCAAACCTACATTCTTCCAAATCAAAGCATAGTTAGGCCTATCACAGAAGTACCACAGTCCCTGGTACCAATTTCTGTTCTCAGTTAGGATTTTACTGCTGTGAAGAGAAACCATGAGCAAGACAACTCTTTAAAAAGACAACATTTAATTGGGGCTGACTTACAGGTTCAGAGGTTCAGTTCATTATCATCAAGGCAGGAGCATGACAGCAACCTGGCAGACATGGGTTGGAGGACCTGAGTGTTCCTCCTCTTGTTCCAAACACAGCTAGGAATAAAATTGGGTTCCAGAGAGCTAAGATGAGAGTTTTAAAGCCCATGTCCAAGGTGACTGACACACTTTCTCCAACAAGGCCACACCTTCCAATAGTGACACTCCCTGGGCCAAGCATATATAAACCATCACAAACAACATGCCTGCTTGCCTATTGCCAATGCTTCCTGTCATAATTCTCATGAATTAAAATTCTCTGGAGCTGTAGCCATAAAACTTCTTTAGTCTATAACTTATCTTGGCTATACTGTCTTATTTTAACAGTAGAAAAGTAACTGAGACAATGTACATTATAGATAGATAGATAGATAGATAGATAGATAGATAGATAGATAGATATAGATATTTAATAATATAATATAAAACTCAAGTGTAAGTTGTCTTAAAATGAAAAGTGGCCAGCAGAGATTAAGTCAATTTTTACCAAAAAGAAAACACTCTATTGAACAGAAGTTTTGTTACACCACTACTTCTCTATTTATCTTTCAAATTCTCTTTAGGATTTTATTATGTTACCTAATAATAGGGTTTATATAAAGATACAATTGCACTCACATCTGTGTTAAGGATAAATACAGAGAGATCTGTGAGCTACAAATTCAAAACCTTGTCATCTTTGAGCCAATGAGCAGTAATCACGGTGTGTCCAAGGGATATTGACCTTCAGAGAGAATCCTGGAGGTTTGTGTGCTATGGCTGCTGTAACTTTCTGTTCACAGCTATGGTGAACTGGTAAGCATATACCACAGATCTTGGTAGTCTGAATTTTCAGTGGAAATGAACCCTGACTGAAACCTCAGATTAAATTTTTGCTTGGCAGTGAAACACAGAGATTACTTAGGCAGCATAAATCACTTCCTTATAATTACTTGCTTCATTATATTTAACATTCATTCATACCCTTTTTGATATACTTTTATTATTGGTGACAAAAAATGAAATGTTCAGCTTAAAAGATTTCATAAAATCACTTCTAATAAATGCTTATTGTGCTATTTGTGAGCAAGCTGTTATTAATGTTTTCTATTGAAAATAATTTTTCATACAATGGTCACAGTTTTCCTTTCATTAATTCTCTCCCCAGCTACCAACTACACATCTCACACCTTCTTTCTCTCTTTCTTTAGAAAAACGTAAAAGTAACTTAATATATTCTTTTGTTTGGTTGTTTTATTGAAAATTGTATTTTCTCACAATATTTTCAGAATATAGCTTGCTGTCTTTCACTCCCTTCCAGGCCGTCCCCACTTCCCCACCTATCCAAATCCATATACTTTTTTTTTATCCTTTTGCCGTAGAATACACACAGGCATCTAAATAATAATGATGATGATAATGATTAATAATACTAAATAAAAATAAAGAATGGGATGAAACAAATAGAAATACTATATTCTTTTGTTTTACTGCTGTTTTATCTTAACTGAGCTACAGAAAAAAGAAAACACTTCCAAACTGTCTCATACAGTTGTAACATACCACGATTTCTTATTATTATTCAAAAGATAAGAGGGTAATTTCTACATGACTTAACAATTATTAGGAAATATTTTCATTTTAATGTTTTTAATAACAGAGTTCATAGTCAGATGGTGAGCACTGGGTTATGTGCTAGAGGTCTGGTGACCGCTCCTCATTTTCAAACAGACCCATTTTAGATTAACAGTGTTGAAGGAGAAGAGAAACATAATAGATATGAGTCAGATTAGCCAAAATATTCTTGAAATTGCCTTGAGATATGGGGAAGAGAACTATGTTGTAGCTTTGATTGGCTTATACAAATAGAGAACCAATGGTGTAAAGAACAGACGTAACAGAGAGAAAGCGATTTGCATATTGGTTCTTGAAAGCTAGAGAGGCCCTTTCTTGGCAGAGAAGGAGGTGTAAGGCAGGGATGGAGCATCCCTGAGATTTTTTATAAACAGAAATAAATCTCAGCAAATGAAGGATTATAAGATTTACATGAATGAAAGGATGAAATTTTAAAACTTAAGTATATGATGAAAATAATTGAGGGAGAAACAAATTATAGTTCACAAAGATGATGCCAAAAAATAATTTTGGTTGTGTTTTGGGGGTAACTGGGGATATTGGATAATAGAGTAGACTTTTATATTTTCATAGGAGTGGAGAAATTTTCTCTTTAAAGGAAAGAATAGAGGAGTTTAGTGGGCAAAGAATTTGCAGCATATATATGATGGCCTGAGTTAGGATCTCCCGGACCCTGAGAATGCAGAGACAACAGAATTCCTGGAGCTTGCTGGCTAAGCAGTCTACAAAGACCTGTGAGCTCCATGTTCGATTAGATACTATGTCTGAAAACCTTAGGTGGAGAATGACTGAGAAAGATACCCTATTTCACTCCCTGTCCTCCATATGCATGCGCACCCATGTTCTTGTAACCTTATACACTAGTGCACATACAGGGAGGTGCACACATATCACATACACCTAAAAGGTCTGTGAGTAGCTTTGGCCTTTGACAATGTTTAGAGAAAAAAAATCTACTTATTACGATCTCATGTGTTAAGCTAGTGAATGGAGATCACATAATGATTTAGAACAGAAACAAACACACAAAAAAAAAAGACACTGTTCCCAATAAATTTTGCCACAACAAATATGGGTCGAATAAAAGACGAGGATTCACTTCAGAAGTGTAACTTTTACAATGGTAGGTGCAGTTCTTACAGCCTCGTTATTCACGTGCTGTTTAACAGTTGCATCTTTTTTTATAACAAATTCTGTGCTGAGGGTATAACTTAAGGCAATAAATCGCAATTCTGCCTTTGAATGTTCCTGGTTCACACGACAGATTGATTATTCATGGAACCAGAATGATTTAATGGAATTTATTTATGGAATGTAAGCATGTTGAATTCTTCATTTTGTATCTTTCAAAGCCAGGAACTCCATCCAGTCTTAGCTTTGTTACTCTATGGAGATGGAATATCTATCAACCATGTTCCGTGATTCTGGTATTTCCCTATCTTACCTGTTTCATGGTCAAAATCAGTTTCTCTTCCAAAGGTTTTTTTGCACTAACCTCATGTGATGAAAATGAAATAAAATTTCTTTGAAGGGACTATAACAATAATTTTATTACTGTAAGGAAATATAATAATCATTGTTATTAAAACTTTTCAGAGGCGTTGCTTGAGTTATTGCAATTAATTTGAGGAACTACCTTAGACAGGTGCAAGGATTTGAATAGCACCAGTTAGGGGAGGTGATGGACACCTTAGAAGGTGGGCCCTGTTGCAGGAAGTACATCACTGAAAACTGGGATTCAGATGCTACATCTAGTTTTTCTCTTATTCCTCCACTCCATGCTTAGATGAGTGACTCTCACACACGTTGTCACCATCATGATATTGTACTTTAATCACTGTCCAGGATCAATGAAGCCAAAAGATGACAGTCCTAAAACTAAAACTGTGTGCAGAGACAACACAAATCCTTCCTCACTTAAGACCAGGATGTGGGTATTTTTCACAATGACAAAAAAAAAAAAACCAATCTGATTAAAATTTTTGTTTCAAATATTAAACAATTTGGAAAACTCCAGAGGCAAGGGGAAAAAATCTCTGATATTCATTTGTATTTTTAAATCTTCTTTATTCTTCCTTTCTTATGTTTCAATTTCCCTTAGCATGTCCAATGTTATTCCCAAGACAAAGTGTCCTTGAAAATTTGTTGTGTATGTTGTGTTTTTACCAAACAACAGCATATGAAATCGTTTATCATCACTAAATTCCCATAGCAATTATCACGTTCCATGACACATTAGTTTAAGACACAATTCTTTCCATCTCAGAGTGTACTACATTTCTATTTTCATTACTATATAATTGAGACTATCAGATCAAACCCAGAAATGGAGCAACTATGGAAATTTTAAATAAAAAAGAAATTTTAAATCTTCCTGTTTATTCTAACCACAGTACTTTCATCTTCTAAATGTGAGCCATGATGGGGACATTTTAGGTTGAAAAAAAATCTCTGGGATGTCCCTGATTTTTTAATTAGATGCAATAGAATATTTAAGTTCTGCTTTAAAAGTAGAAAGGATGGCTGTTCACCAACACTGAATTTATTCTACAAAGAGAATAAATACACAGCCATCTTTCTAGTGGATGCTCTATGAAAAAATTCTCCCAGGAAAATGATGAGATTTTTATTATATATACATATTTTGGGGGTTGGCAATTTCAAAAGATTACAATGAGGCTTCCCTGGCTTTGTTCGCTGACGTCTGCTGCCTCAACCAGTAATAAATGAAATGTCCTACAGCTGAAGGGGGAAGTCATCTGGAAGCGCTTTATTCCTGCTTGCTGGATGTGCTGGCTGTCAGCTGAGCCTCCAGCTGTGCCTTTAGCTGGAAAACCCTGCTTGACTTGTTCATGCAGCCTTTCTAAATGCACCGCTTTGAGTTTCCTTTCTGAAAAGAGCCAAATAGACGTTACATTGCTTTCTATGTCCCAGGAATAGAAGCCACATGGCACGATTTCTAGTCAGAATCACTCTCAGACACAAGCATAGGAAAAATAGACTTCTTTTGGGAGTAATAGGAAAGCTCACTTTAAGAAAAAACATGTAAAATAGGAGAGATGGCTGCGGCTATTTTTATCAAGCACTGTCCACCATACACCACGTCTCACGTGCTTGGATTTTAGAATGAAGATGTCTTGTGTTAACAGTTATTCATATAGTACGCTTTGCCATTAGCTCTCAAAGCTACTCAAATCTGGGTCCTTTTCTCTTCAACCATGTTTCTGCCAAACATGATGGTTCTTGTTAACTGTGAGCAACATTTGCAAACACATTTCAAGATAGTACTTGTCTGAACCACTTTCATAGTGTCAGACTCTATTCACTCTGGTAGAAATTAATCTCTAGGTTACCACCATTGAATTACTTTCAACACCAACTTGACTGTATCAGTTGACAGTGTGAATTAAAGAAATGTCAGTCAAGACAGGGCTTTTGGGATAGTGTTCAAAATCCTTCCAGTGAGATTGGAAACGCCTTCAGAATTGTTCCCCAGCTTTCCTTTCTCATGTTTTATTTCCTTCTAAACCTTCACGCTCAGATGATTTATACACAGTAATAAAATTATACACAATAATACAAGTCCTGTGAACCTTTCCTTTCTTTCAAGTCCTGGGACACTTCCTTTCACTGGATGACTCTCCTCTTTCCTAAACCTTACTTCTCTTTAACAATATGAGAGATCTGTGCCTTCTTGATCTAGCTCAAGATATGACCATCTCTAATTTCAGTGGTGTGGAGTCCCTTTATGTAACTGTGCTTTTTGATAGTTACCATGTTGTGACCATTCATTTGCATAATTGATTCCATCTGTTAGAGATTAGACGATCTAAGGCACGGAACCAAATTAAATAATAACATCTATTCATCAATTGGTAGTGAGAGTGAGACCTTATGATATCTCAAGAAAGATTTTAGAATGATAACAACCAACTTGCATTCAGTTGCCTGGGATCTTATACTCAATAGTGAGAAAAGAAATAGTTGATTGATTGATTGATTGATTGATTTTTGTCCTGAATGTGTACCATATGGCCTAAGGCCATGACTTTATCTGTCATGAAAAGGCACCAACAGTTTCAAACTATCTAGCATCTGTGACAAAGAAAAGATTGAGTATCTTATTAAAAACTACAAGTAAGTCTTGAATGATAGTCCAGATTGGCAGTGTCTACAGTTCAGATGAAGACAGAAGAGAGGCATCTATGTCCCTCAAGGCTCTGGGAATTTGTTAAGTGAGATTAAGACGTATTCAGATTTACTCAGCATGTTAATAATGCTTTATTGTTGTTGTTATTGCTGCTGCTATTTACTTTTGATTTATTGACATTTTGAACATCAAATTCATTTGGAGGCTTGCTTTTTCAAAGCGGAGCCCATACTCAGCAGAGGCTAGATAAGACAAAATGGACTCCATGGTTCCTATGTGTTTTGTTGTTTGTTATCTTTTTGGTTGGCGTTCTTTATTTGTTGTTGTAGTCGTTTATGTTTTGAAAGGGAGAGAAAGGACATGAAATTAGATGCATATGGAAAAGGAAGTATCTGGGATGAGGACATATATTATACAAAATATTGAATACATTTTATTTTAATTTGAAATACTATTTCGGGAAGTATTCTTGTTAAATTGCCCTGTAAGCAAGCAATGATCTTATGGGATGGTGAAATGTAACTCTCTAATAAGTAGATGTTTTCTCTTGCTTCTTTGCATCTCTGAACAAAGGAACCATAGGCCAATTAGCTTGCCACTCTTTTTATTATTATTAATCATTTTATTTGTTTACATTTCAAATGTTACCACTTTCCAGTCTACCCTACACAACCCCCCCACTTCATTCCCATCCACTTTGCCTCTAAAAATATGCTCCCTCCCACCCACCCACTCCTGCCTCACCCCTCTACCATCCTGAGCTCAGGGACCCCAATGAGAGTTAGGGGAAGGGCTGAAGGAGCTTGACCTCTCTTAAACCAACAGTCGCCATCTTGAGCACTCCACAGATGCCTTGCGAAGATGTCTTAACAATCTCTGCTGATTTCAAAAGCCTCAACAAACTCTGTCTAACACTACAGTCGATTCCCATTAGGCCTGGTAGCCTAGCAAAGAGACTATACAATTCGTGATAAGGGACAAATTTGTGATTAGTCCTAAACACAGCTTCAATGATTGTAAACACCGTCGAAAGGTAAGGATGTAATTATCCCAAATATATCAAGTCCAAATACCCATGTTTGCACTATGTAACAATTTCCTGTGCCTCCTGCCCTGGTGTTGAAACATAAGGTCTTTCCTTTCTCTGAGTATTCTTTTTTTTTTCTTTTTTGGTTAATTTATTTATTCACATTTCAAATGTTATTCCCCTTCCCAGCTTTCTTCCACAGCCTCCCCCGCCCTCCCAGCTTCTATGAGGGTGCTCCCTCTCCCACCCACCCATACCAGCCTCCTTGCCCCAACATTCCCCCATGCTGGGAAGTCGAGCCTCCACAGGACCAAGGGGATCTCCTCCCATTGATGCCATCCTCGGCTACATATGCAGCTGGAGCCATCTGTCCCTCCACGTGTACTCTTTGGTTGGTGGTTTATCCCTAGGAGTTCTAGGGAGTCTGGTTGGTTGATATTGTTGTTCTTCCTATGGAGTTGCAAACCCCTTCAGCTCCTTCAGTCCTTCCCTAACTCCTCCTTCAAGTTCCCTGTGCTGAGTATCCTTTTCCAGCCTGATTTCAGTATGGCCTGAGAGGTTAACAGAGAAAAAGCAGGAGAAAGAGCACAAGAACACAGAAATGGCAATGCTGGCAACAGCTGACAGGCTGAACTGCAGAAGGAGCAAGACGACAGGCTATCTGACAGCTGAAAAGGCAGCAGCTGAACAATGAAAGGATCCTGGGCAGGACACAGGACAGCTTCAGGGAGAGCAGTAGCAGAAGTAGAAAGGCAGACAGAAGCTCTAAGACTATAAGTAGCAACAAAAGGAAAATTGTAGACCTGGTCACTGGACAGATTCCATAAAACTATCAAGTACTTAAGGTCAGTGACCTCAGACCCTGGGCTAAGAGCTATCACCATTGTTGATGTGAATGTCAAATAAATCACGACCTCCTGAGCTCACACAAGGGTGACGACACTGGCTGCTGCCAAGAGCTAAGCAATCCCAAGTCATACCTTTCTAGCCTGGGAGCTATACCACCGGCTCAAAAACAAACAAACAAACAAACAAACAAAAAACAAAAAACAAAAAACAAAAAAAAACTAACCCCTGAAGATTCCTGGCTTTCTAGGGCCATCCAATGGCTGGGACACTTGCAGGAATGAGGTCTCGGTACCCAGGCCTGTAGAACTGAACAGCACCACCTCTTGTCAATCTCAAGTACATGATGCTATTTCTCACTGTTGTCAAGCTGCACAGGAAATGGAAAGAGCCAAAAACCCATGAGGGCCTCTGACAGGCCCAAGCAAGGCAAACATGGCGTCAACAAGTCTTGCCCTTCCTCTTCCTCTTCCCTTGCTAAAATGTTAAATTACATTCCTAAAACTATTATTCCTAATAGTCACAAAGTTCTCTTCTCTTGTCTGACCAGTTTCTTTTGCTTTTTCTCTTTCTTTTTTCTTTCTTTCTTTCTTTCTTTCTTTTTTTTTTTGGCAAGTAATACATTTTTATTTAATTTAGGCGGTATTTTTTATTGGATATTTTTATTTATTTACATTCAGGTGTCATCCCCCTTCCCCATTTCCCCTCCCTAGAACCCTTGTCCCATCCCTCCATCCTCCTTTTTGCTTTTATACCATTTGAATTACATGCAAGTGTTCAGGTCACTTCTAGGTTGAGGGACTAGCAATACCATAGATGCAAATAGTCAAAGAACAAGCAAGGCAATAAACAAAATTCCGTGAACACTCCCGTGATCACTGTTTCTAAGGGCTTATCAGGATGACCAAATATCTGAGCCAACTTCCCTGTCCTAGCCCAAAGTCATTTTCATGTCTGAAGCCTACTTCCTTGTTCTAGCCTAAAAGTTAGATACTTGCCTGAAATTACTTCTTTGTTCTGGCTAACATTTAAATTCCTGTCTGAAATTATTTCATTGTTCTAGGCTAAGGTCAGTTTCCTGCCTGAAGACTACTTCCTTGTCCTTGGCCAATGTCATATTCCTGCCAAGCAGCCCCAAAGGCTCTTTGCCTCTCCTCCTTATTTTATTTCATTAACAAGACTGAGCCTGTTTTAGATCGTTCTGACAAGAATGCCTTCCTAACCCGGTTTGACCACTTTCTTATGTCTGACTCTTTCCTAAGTCTGATCACCAAGATTCAGCCATCAAAATTTCCCATCTTGCTGTGCTAATTAACATGTCCAATTACATCAATTCATGATTGAAACATCCTAGCTCATTCTACCAAGTACCTCCCTTATTCCTCTTAAAACTACACCTGCAAAATTATTAGCTGCTCTTTCTGCCTGATTCAGATTCAACTACCTTTTCTCTTTACCTTGCTTAATAAAGAATGTCTTTATGTTGGAAATTTATGTCTAGGTGTGGTATGTACCTAATATCAGGTCCAGAGGAGAGCACACCTAGAAGACAAAATATTGGTCCCCACCTATGGCAGCTGACTGCTTGATAATAAGGCCACTAATATTTATCAGTCACTATTCTTCCTTCTCATGGTTATCTAGTCCTCCTACCCTGCATCTTGACGCCATAGCTATTTGTTCTCATGCATTGTCTAGTTTAACAACTATATGTCTTTTATATTTCAACCTTAACACCTATTACTGTTCCTTGTGACTTGAAATCTACTAGGGAAACTTGCTGGACACTGTCCTTTTCCAGGTGTGTGGTCTGTTCATGTGCATTGCATTAGCTCATCCCTGATACCACTACTGTTCACAGCCATCTCTTGATATTGTCACCCACAGGCAGAGACTCATCTACTAAATCCAAGTTTCAGAAATGCAAAACCCCTGACTGTCTTCTATGCTGCCAATGAATGTTCTCTGAAATGCCATCGGAGCTATACTAGAACAAGATATGCTTATCAGAGGACTGTTGACACAGAATTTATGGATTAATCTAACATACCGACTTTGTGGAAGGACTCTACTGGAGAGACTAATGCAGATAGGTACACTTGAGAGACGTCAGTAATGGCACCCAAAACAGCAGCATTAAAAAGAAAAGAGCCTAACAAATATAGAGGCGGATGCTCACAGTCAACCATTGGACTGAGCACAGAGATCTCAATGGAGGAGTTTGAAAAAGGACTGAAGAAGCTGAAGGGGTTTGCAACAATATAGGAACAACAATACTATCAACCAACCAGATCACACACACCCCAGAGCTCCTAGGGACTAAACCACCAACCAAAGCGTACACATGGAAGAACCCATGGCTCCAGCTGCATATGTAGCAGAGGATGGCCTTGTCAGGCATCAAGGGGAGGAGAGGCCTTTGGTCCTGTGAAGGCTCAATTCCCCAGTGTAGGGGACTACCATGGTGGTGAGGTGTGAGTGTGTGTTTGGGGGCACCCTCATAGAAGCAGGTGGATGGGATAGGGGGTTTGCAGAGAGGAAATCAAGAAAGGGGTAACATTTGAAATGTAAGTAAATAAAATATCCAATTTTTTGAAAAAAGAAGACTGTTTGGAAATGAGAGGTATTTCACAAATTGAATTGATGCAGTTGATAGTAAGAGAACAGTTTGGATAAAAGGAAGATTCAAGAAAGATATAGAATGTGTGAATGAGCGTGTTTTCCTGTAGAATAAGATATACTCAGATAAAGAATGTATGAGAAAAAGTGGTCATGGTGGTGGTTATTGTGGATTTTATACTGTGAGATCTTACGTGTCATCAATGCAATGTGATTTCAGAGCTCAAAAAAAAAAAAAAAAAAAAACCAAAAACAAAAACAAATAAGCAAACAACAAGTAACACAGCTATCTATATGGAAATAGGTATTTATAGTGATAGATTATTCTTACAGCTATACTAAGAGCCATGGATTTGGAGGATCCTTATTGTAGACAAAAATATAAAGACACATCCAGGAAAACCAATTGCTCGATATATTTACCTAGTATGAGAGCTAGGCACTATGCTAATCTTTTGATGAATCTGGATTCTTCGTACAAGGACTTCTTAGAGCATCATAATTACTATGAAGAACAGACAGAGTGATGTCTGTCATGTCTTTCTTTTCTTGTCCTTAATTGCTCTCTCTCATTAATTTATTTTGGAACTGCATTTTTAGAATTTTTCTTTTAGAGTCTTTTTCCATGTTTTTCTTCTTCGTTAAAAGGAAGTACTTTTCACTGAGGATAGGAAAAAGCCCTGAGTGGGTCCAAGATTAAAACAAGGTGCATTTTATCACCCAATAACTTTCTCTTGGAGAAACAAAATATAACCAGAAAATAATAACAACCACCAGCTGTGTAGTGTAGGAGCATGTGTGACTAGTATCAATTTTTCCACATTTTTTTAATCTTCAAACCTGTTCTTCTGGATCATATTTCCAAATACCATTTGTAAGAGAAACAGAATAACAGATTTCTAAGCATAGAAAATAGAAACTACAATAGAACACTCACTCTCAAACCTGGAAATATCCCCAACATATCAAAATACCACCCACAGCCTAGAAAAATCAAATAAACCACCTACATTCCCTCCAACTTTCAGCATGACTCAAGCACACACATTCTCTTTATCTACAACTTAACATCAACAAAAAAATCTACTTACTGAATAATTGTAGTCTCCTTAATGTTAGCAATGAAATGTAACTCAATGCACCACACTCATCACACGTTCTACCAATGCTGAACCTGGTATTGGATTTAAATCAAGAACCTTCATATATATGTGTTTTCTATTAAAGTTAAAAAAATATATTAACTGATAAACAAGAGCACCAGTCACATAATGTATGCTAAAACTTTCAGTGCAGTCAGACTGAAAAAGAACAAACTATTTCACTGCAGTTGGCACTGGTCTAATAACAAATTCTACACACTGCACGATTTCTGTTGGAAATCTGGCCCACCCCCACTCTGTGGTGTATAATTTTGGAATGCCTTTCCTTTCACAAAGCAAGCTGTATTATCTTAATATTAACGCGCCTTCCCTTGAAGGAAGATGACACCATGGTTGCACACATCCATTACAATTAATATTATGTTATGACTTTTCTCTGGTAGTACAATTTAGTTCACCAAAGAGGAAGATTACTTATCATATATGTGAGTACATTGTTGCTCTCTTCAGACACACCAGAAGAGAGCATTAGATCCCATTACAGATGGTTATGAGCCACCATGTGGTTGCTGGGAATTGAACTCAGGACCTCTGCAAGAGCAGCCACTTCTCTTAACCCCTGAGCCATCTCTCCAGCCCCTGTTTTGCACATCTTTAATCCCAGCAGTTGGGAGCCAGAGGCAGGTGGATCTCTGTGAGGTCAAGGATAGCCTGATCTACAGAGCTAGATTTAAAACAGCTATGGTTATACAAAAGAGGGGCGAAATAGTACAGCACTGATGATAATGCCTGGGAGCAGAATGAGGAAAAACTTAGTTCCCAAAATGACCAAAACCTCATCCCACATATTTGACCATATTTGTCAAATCAATAATAGTGACATCTTCTAAATTCTTGAGTTTGTTTCAACTGCCCCTGCTTTGCCACCTCTCTATGGGAGTTCTTTAATTTTCTTTAAAAATCTGGTTACACTGGCTCAGCCTCCATTCCATCCACAATTTAATCAAAACGCCTGGGATGGCAGTTGTCATAATGGTGGTGGTATGGTGTGGTGGTGTGGTGGTGTGGTGTGTCTGTGTGTGTGTGTGTGTGTGTGTGTGTGTGTGTGTGTGTGTATGAAATGAGTACTTAATACACGTATTCACATTCAGACTAAGGGTATTGGATATCTATACTATTGCTCAATGCCTTATTCGATTTAGAAAGGGCTCTCACTGAATCTGGGACTCATGTCTCTGTTCAGCTGATGGCCAGTCAGCTCCAACTTTCCGCCTGTCTCTATCTCCCACGAGCTGGAATAACAGGCGCCAGCTACCAAGCCTGACTTTATTATGTGGGCGCTGGGAATCTGAACTCAGGTCCTCAAGCCATCTGGCACTGCTTCCTGCCAAACAAACCTTTCTTGGTTGCTAAAGGATGACAATCCACACAAGATGTGTCATCTCAGAAGCTTCCTTGACCCAATGACTGATCATAATCTTGTGAACAAATGCAGCCAAACTCAACTAAGCACAGTCCACACAGCGGAACTACCCTATAGATCTACTAATACACCTCAATTGAATAGAATCATACACTAAACACATGGATATTTTTTTGAACTACAAATACTGGGTGTCTTCTTACACTTTAAAATACAGCTGAATGACTTGTGAACACCGTTCTAGTTAGGTTGGCCTACTTTTCTTCCACTTCATTGTTTGTATAACGTATTTCTCACTTTATATCTTCTTGCTCTAATGATGTTTTATTAATTACATATGAAATACAAAAAATGGTGAAATATTTTCATATAATACTGCACAGCTTGTATTACCCTAGGCTTATAATGTCAAATATTGAAGAAAAAATACATTTCTCATTGACTTTCGACACTGAACCTGGAACTCACAGTTTTTGCATTCTTGCTCAGCTGATGGCCAGTCAGCACCAGCATTCTTGTATCTACCTCTCCATTCTAATCCATTATGAAGAAGATCTATCTATCTGTATACAGAATATATATTCCATTATATATTCTCAAGAATATATTATATTATGCATGGCTTATTCAAAGTGAGAGGAAAAAATAAATAAACAGAATTCATATAATTCAAACACAAAGATTTTGACACCAGCGAACTTATAACAATGTATGTGTGACAATTATTACTCATCAAGAAGCACAAGAACAGGAGAAACAACATATTAGCCTAATAATTAAGCATTCCATTGTAATAAAGCATTGCTATTTCAAATGCTGTATATTGAAAATACTACTCTAATATATAGTATATTACCAACTGTCAACTAAAACTTTCTCTTTTAGCTAAAAATAGAGATTATTTGAAATGGATTCAAGATAATTTATGGTTACTTATAATCTCTCTGAAGGATAGATTTCTAATAGATGATTAAAAAATTTAAAAGTACTAAAGACCCTTTACATACAAAACTTCTTTCATAGCCCCTAGCCAGGAAACCCCCATACATAGAGATGCATATGAATTTTTAGAAACTGTACATTCCATTCATCCACGATTTCTATTCTTTCACTATTGAGATATTTTTATTAGATGCAATAAATTATTGAGGAAAAGATTTAGAAGTAGGAAAACTGTTTGGAACTTCTGTATTAATGAGAATAGACAGATACCACCCAACAATCCTGACAACAAATAGTTACCCAAGTTATTGCTCTTACAGGAAGCATAAGTCCATTCAGGATAGGGAGTAAAACAATCAGGTGATGTTTTATTAGACTGAGTAGGTTGGTATGTGGTCATCTGAAATTCGTTTACCAAAACCAAGGATCACTGATTATAATGGATATAGCTCACTCTTGTTCTTTCCTATGAAAACACAAAGGACAATCAGAAAATGCATTGCTTCATCAGAGTGAGAGAAGAAAAGGAATAAAGAACAAAATTCAATTTTTCAAACATTCGAGCCCCACTTTGAACCCCGTGGCTTTACATGGCTCAGCAGCCATTTGAACGATGTCCACCATAAACTTTTGACTGTTTACACTTCTGCAAATCCTCCCATTCCCCTAACATGGTAGACTCAGATGTCTGCATCATCCAGTCCCCTCCTGGGGCAGCAACATATTGCACAGCTGCATGTGGTCTGTTTGGGAAGCCTGCCAACCCTTAGACCCTAGAGTGAGCAGATATACTAGAGTGACTCCATTTCTGTCAGAGCATGACTTGCTGGAAGATGTTCCTGCTAGTTTTCATTGCACCAGGTACAAAATAAAATTCTTGCTGAGAATTTTGGATTATATGCTGGAAGACACTGTACCAAAATTAGACTCTCCCTCTCCTTTCCACCCTCCCTCCATCTCCCTCTCCTCCTCCCTATCCACCTATTCCCCCTCTCTCTTTTTCTTTCTGTCTTTGTGATTCTCTGTCACCTGACCTCCTCTGTGTGTTTGGCCTGTGGCTTCACTATGTACCCCATATAGCTTTTGAGTCATACAGTCTTTTCTCTTCATCTTAAATCTCTCCTACTCATGGTATTTATGTGGGAGGTGGATTCATTGAATGGAATATCTGTTTGTTTTTTTTTTTTATAAAAGCTATTACAGAAAAAAATCAAAGGAAATAATAATAAACTATTTACTTAAATAATTGTGCATGTGCTATACATATTTTGCTAGGGCAACACATTTATCTTTTTTGCTGTATTTGTCAATGAAGCATAACTATATTCTAGCATCTGACAATTGAAAAGAAGTCAGCCAGTTCAAAAGAACTGATGCTATAGTGACTAAATCTCATTGCACATGTCAGTAATACACTAAATACATCCAATCACATTTGCATATTTTCATTCCACATTTTAATACAATGTTTTTGATGTTTGTATCACATAACAGGTCCATACAGCCCTATTTATTATTTTATTCTATTAAATCCAGGGTAGCAAATGTTTACACAGAACAAATTGTTAGCAACGGCAATTTTTGCAAACTATTTTTATTGACTCATAAACCGTTAAAATTTGAGTTATCTCACATTTTCATAATTTTTGGGAAAATAGATGATGTCTCCTTTTCATATCAATTAATTAATATGGTATACATTAGAAATATTCTAAACAATTTGTTAACACCGCCAGCATTTCTCTATTTCCTCTTCATGTAATGTCCACATATGTCCACACAGTGGCGCAATTTCTTTAGAAACGCCAGTGGGAACGGTTTTGCTTTGTGTTTGAATAGTGTTCCTGATAGACCCCTGGCCTCAGAATACTAAAAGTTCCCAGAAAGAAAGTGAAATGCATTTATTTACAAAAATTTGATTGGCTGTTCATTGTCTAACGATATTAATACTGGAGGAAGTTTGATAACAATCCATGTTTAAATGTTAAAATCTCAATCCAAAAAATGTGGATTCAGGCTTCAGCAAGAAACGTGGAAAGGTCATGGTTAAGAGATAGTTTAATCAGAAGCTTTTCACAAGAATACACATAAATTAAACACTAGGCTATAACATGGCTGCACATATCTAAATCCTTACGTATTAAACTAAAAACAACAAAGTCATATGTTTAGCTCATTTTATCCTTACATATTAAATTAAAAACAACAGAAGAATCATAGCTCCTTTCATTAACTGGAATTCTGCTAGTGGTGAAACCGCAAGGAATATAGGTAGAGGGGCAAGGAGAGGAGAGGGAGGGAGGGAGGGAAGGAGGGAGGGGAGGGAGGGAGGGAGGGAGGGAGGGAGGGAGGGAGGAGATGACAAATAGTATTCCCACTACCATTATCTCAGAGACTTTATTTCTGATGCAGGGACAGAGGACAGTTCTTTAGGTCCTCAGATTCAGATGTCCCAGCTTCTTAGTGTGTAGCAGCATCTGATCCTGCTGAGGCCCCACCTAGTGTTTAGAATTTTTAATGCTTATCTCATCCACAGCTCAGGGCCAACTGCTTCCTTGGCAACAAATCAGAGGTAAAATGATGCTCTAATACCGAAAAATCAATTTAATAACTTCTTTGTCCCCCTCAGGCATAAGAAAGTGTTGAGGGCACATTGCTATTATTCTAACAAGATGCCAGGTATATAAAAAAGGAGGAGGGGACTTTTTTTACCCTTTTAACAATCAGAAGGTTCAGGACTCCAAGCACAAAAAAAGAGAAAAAAACAAATGAAGAAAACTAAAATCAGTCTGGAAGATTTTTCCCAAAGGACCACTAGAATCTGACAGATCACATGGCCCAAGAGACAGAGCAGCCTGTTCTCAACACCCTGGACTTAGGGAGCCCTCCTGTATCTTGTACACCAGGATCCACTTAAAACTAGCAGCTCCCCTGATCACTTGGTATATGAGCAAGATTATCATGCTCAAGTCTGGAAATATGCTATCTTCAAACTCCTAATACAATCAATGATCTTCTTGCTTTGTGTGTGTGTGTGTGTGTGTGTGTGTGTGTGTGTGTGTGTGTGGCAGAAGAACCTAGCTATAGCAATGTCTACACTGGCTCTCAACCTGTAGGTTGTGACCATTTGAAAAACTTGTATTCCCGGTGGTCTTAGGAACCCCAGCCATAAACTTATTTTCATTGCTACTTCCTAACTGTAATTTTGCTACTGAACCGCCCATGTCTCAGTCCCTAAAATCATTGGACATGTGTGTTTTCCCATGGTTGAGACTCACAGGTTGAGAACCACTGTTGGTAGGTCCATCTCAGGGTGCCTATACCACTGTAATGTTGGAAGTTAACTGGGGTAGAAGTTCCCTTAATGTTTGTTGGACTTATTTCTCATTTGTTGATGCTTGTGTACATTAACAAGTCCAAAGTGATTCCTACTCCCTACCCACTTGATCCAATCAGAAAAACATCAATTATAATGGATCACTGTGATATTTTGGGTAGAGGGGCAAGGGAATTTTTATATAAGGCTAAAGAATTAATATACTCTTGAGGTGGAGAGTAAAGTAGTGGTTCTGGCTTTGTCCAATGAAGGCAAGCTGCTTCTGATGGTCCCAAAAGACAGGTATAAATATAAAGGTGCTTGCTAGATCAACAGCTTTAGATAAGGTACCCAGAGATGTGTCTATTGCTCGAATACAGAGAACGCATATGGTACAACAGCGGGTTGGAACCACTGCTTGATGTTTCTTATAATCACTTGTCATCCTCCATGATCTCCATGGACCATATAGCAGAGTTTGAGGGAAAGGTGGTGGAAACCAGCAACCATGCTTACTTCAAGTCCTTGATCATGGTACCAAGTTCAATTCCTCCAGGGACGCGATGTTGTTTTGAACTTAGTATTTTCCTTGTAAAAGGAAGTGCTCATTGTTTCCATTTGATCCTTGCAACTATAATAGCCTTTGCTCCACTGTTCAGAGAATTAATGTAGGATTCTAACAACTTCTAAGTGTATCTATTTCAATTCCGCATCCTGGAATCATTCCTTTGTAGTATCTCTTTAATAATCCAGCTGCTAAACACTAAATGAAATTATAAAAAGACACTTAAAAATTACCTATAACCACACCGTAGCATCAGTAATAGTGTCAGGCCTTGGAGTCTCCCCTTGAGCTGGATCCCAATTTGGACCTGTCACTGGACCTCCTTTTCCTCGGTCTCTTCTCCATTTTTGTCCCTGCAGTTCTTGTAGACAGGAAGAATTCAGAGTTTTTGACTGTGGGATGGCAACCCCATCCAACACTTGATACTCTGTCTTAGGAACTATCAGAGAGCAGACTGAGAGGGTTATAACAATAAGGAATGGACTGTCAAAAAAAGATTAAAGATTCAAAAAACTATATTCATGAAATGCTGGAATTAATACTGTTAAAACCATATATTACCAGTAATCGCCAATATACACTTACTATAATACTATCAAAATTCTAAACACATTCATCATAGAACTAATACACACACATATACACACATATATACCTTTTACTTTTACATATACATATATTATAACGTATACATATACATATACATATATATATACATATATATATATACCTTAGTTATACTACAGAGCAATCATAACTAAAACAGTATGCCCCCACACACACACACACCATACAAACAAGATCACTGGAATACAATGCAAAGCACAGAATGAACCCATGGAGTTATAATCGTTGAGTGTTTTAACAAAGGTACCAACAATATATCATGTAGAGGAGGCACCTACTTTAAGGAACAGGCAAAATGGACCGATATATATGAGTGGAAAATGTGGCCCTGCCTGTAACTTTGAAAAAAAAAAAAAAAAAAAAACAGTCCAATGGAAACAAAAACAGCCTGTAGGATAAAACTGAAATCTGAAGTAGTCCAAGAAAAAATAAATTAGAGAGGTCACTTCAGATTTGAACATAGGCTACAGTTCCCTATTGGTTATACAGTAAAACCCACAATATTATTGATATGCTACTACAAAAGGCTAAATTAAATGATTTATTCTCAATACTGTCTGAAACATTGAAAACAATTTTTAAAACTTTTCAGTGAACACTTGAAGGTGAAAAGGTCCCTGTTGTGTTGTGTGAAATGGAAATTAAAAGTTGAAAAGAACATTTTCTTCTTTTCCCTTTTCTCAAAAATTTCCTTCTCTTCTGGGTACTCTACTCTTCTCTTCAAGGTGAATTTCTGAGTAAATGTTTTTACCTTGTGTTACATTTATGTCTCTGTGATTGAATCCACAAGAGAATCAGTCTTAATTTTAGTCTCCAAGAATTATCACAAATAGACTCATAACAGACAAGTGCAGGTTTAATTTTATTTATGAGATGCTGATATTCTGGTATTATGAGTAGCTTGTCAAAAATCAAAGCTCTAATAAGAAAAAAATCAAATAAACAAAAGCATACTGGCTTACGGTCATCAATCAGACTTCATTCCTAGATGACACAGCCACAGTATTTAATAAATATTGTTAGTCTCCTTCTATGAAATTAGAGACTATTATTTGAGGGTAGCAACCCCTTTTGATTCATTTCCCAGAGGACTGGAGATTTTATCAGCCAAAAGATTAACATATGTTTTCTTAATTCCAGTTCTTCCACTGACAGCATATGACCACTGGTTTCAATGTTCTCACTGAACCTGGAGTGTAGGTGAAAGTGCAGGCTTGACCTGGTGGCTCGCCTTCTTGGCGCACTGTGCTTCTCAATAAGAAGCATGGCACCCTATGCTCCTGAGCATTCCCAGAAGTCCCGACACTGAATTCTGTAGTAGCAGGAGTAATGGTAAGTTGGCCGTAGATGAGTCTGCACTCTCCATGTCTGCTTTTATGTGCTTCTTCCACACAGAGGCATAAAGCAGCCACTGAACCCTGAAACAATCACCATGGTTCATCTCCACAAACTTTGCTGAGCACAGGACTGGCAGTCTTGTCAGGGGATGCCCATGTAATGACAGCATTGAAGCTCACCAAATAGCTAGACTGGTAACCCAGTGTGTCCTTGGGGTCATTCAGTGTCAACTTTCCAGCACTAAGATTATACATTCATGCCACCATACCCAGACTTTCATATGGGTGCCAGCCAGTGATCCAAAACTCTGGTATTCCTGTTTTCACAAATGTGCTTTACCGACTAAGTCATTTACCCATCATGTAATGTTTTAATATATAAACCTTATACAATTTTCTCATATAAAAGATGCTTATACCATGTCTTTCCGTGGACCTGGGAAAATAGACCAAATTCTTACATGACTCAACACGATCTAGCTGTGGCCTCTCATGACTCAATACTATGTAGTTGCTGCCACACTCTTCTCATGTTTAATGTCACTTTGCCTTCAGTTAACTTGATTTCTGTCACATTAAGTCCTACCATCTTAGGAGCATTGTAACAAATTCTCAGTGACCTGATCGCTTACTGCAACAGATATTTCTTCTGTCATAGTTCTGGGCAGTAATAGTCCACACTAAAATTCCACAAGTTAGACACTTTCTGGTGGTTCTGGTAGATAATTCTTGCCATGTCTCTCTCCCTATCTCCCTCTATTACCCTCATTTGTCTTTCTGTTTCTCATCCCCTTCTCATGAGGGTGCCAATCAGGTTTTACCTCTGTGAACAGAAACCATGACCTAGGCAACTCTTATAAGGATGATGTTTATTTGAGGCTAGCTTACAGGTTCAGAGATTAATTTTATTATCATGAAGGCAAGAGCATGGCAGCATCCAGGCAGACATGAGGCTATAGGAACTGAGAGTTTCACCTCTTGTTCTGAAGGCAGCTACCAGAAGACTGGCTCCCACCTAGTTAGGAGGAGGATCTTAACGCCCATGTCCACAGTGACACACTTCCTCCAACAAGGCCACACCTCCAAATAATACCATTCACTGGTGTTGTGGATAGCCCTGGCCTTGTATTTGATGTTAATTCCCCTTTCCTGAGAAAGACTGCAGAAGAGGATTGAATCAGTATGCAGGTGAATTCTAGTGAACCTTCTGCCACCTTAATTTGTAAAATAAAGGCTAGAGCCTGTGACTGGGTAGTAGAAGGGGAGGTGGAGAAATAAAGGCTTGTGGGAAGAGAGAGAAGGATGACTGGGAGGAAGATGATGGAGGATGACAATGAAGAAGGAAGACAACGAGAAGCAGGAGGTGGAAGGACAAGTGCTTCCTTGGAAAACCCGAAAGTTATAAGGGATCTCATAGCTGGGGAAAAGAGTAGGGTAGTGGCAAATCTGCCCAATTAGGCATGCAGCATATATTCATCATTATTGAGTTGTATTTTCTTTGGTCCTATTTGGGTTGGCAACACCCTGGGCCAAGTATTCAAACTAGCACATAAAACATCAAAGAGGCTTACTTAGAGTCTGTTCTCCATTCATAATCATGGTTCCCTATTTTTCTAACAAGAACCCAAAATATAATTTTAGTAAAAGATGTATGTAATTTATATGTATATAACTCTATAAAGGTAGAAATTTGTGATTGAGGGTGTGCATAGTTTTATACTTTGCTATTAGTTAAAGACATGAGAATATTTATTAATAAAATTTAGTTTAAGTCATATACTCAAAAGAAAATTACAAGGAACCACTAGAGTATTTAAGGTATAAGAAAAACAATTTCATTTGAACAGTGAGAAGTACCATGAAGAAGGAAAAGAAAAGACTTGAAACATTGAAAAGATAAATAAGCATTAATGGTAATAACAGAAAAGCTAATAAAAATGTACAGAGACCAGATTTACAGAACCATTCATGTCTTACTTCCTGTGGAGAGGTTCTTCAATCCAATCAGAGAGCAGTTGGATGGTTCAGTATTGCCACTATTACACAAGTGGGTACATCTTGCTATACAGGTTGCTCTAATAGATCTTTGAATTTATAGTTGTCTAAGACCATTGGTGTATTCTCTTCCTCAGTAGCCTGCATAGTACCTCTTAGGACTATGAAAGTTCAGTAGTAGAGAGGAAACACCCAGCTCAGTTGCAGCTTTCTACATGATGCATACACAGTGTGTGAAGTTTTCGGATTAGAGGGGTTTGGTCGGGGAGAGGGGCAAGCAAAAGGAATGAAAAGAGAAAATGGTCACACAGATTGACCAGAAAAAACTAAACAGTCCACCATATAAGAACAAAAGCTATAATTCTGGGAAATGTGTGGTAAGCGTGGGATGTGGCTGGTAGAGATAGGAGCAACATAGGAACAATATTTTACTTTATTCTTTACCTACATCGAGTTATCACATAACAAATCTAATCAAGAGAAGAAGAATAATTTAAGTGAGTGAGAAAGAAAAAAATGAAATCATTTTAAATTATTTAAAAGGTAAACTAAAGAATGAGACCATTTCCTAGTACGTGAAATGTTTTAAAAATTGTTGAAAGAGAGAGAGAGAGAGAGAGAGAGAGAGAGAGAGAGAGAGAGAACTATGAACTGAATTCCAGTCCCCTAAGAGAACCTCAAGCATTCTTAACAGCTGAGCCATCGTCTCCAGGCCCCTGGTTTGGATTTTAAATGTCTCATGAATGCTCCTGTGTTGAATGTCTACTCTCCCACAGACTTTTTGCATAGGTGTGCCTTTAGAAAAATCACTGTCATACGTACTGGGACCATGTCCATAGATTGGATTTGTGGTTTATAATCTGATAGTTTATCAAGAGGTGTATGAAATAAAGGAGATTAAACAAAAGTCAAAGGAATAAGCCCTGAGGAACATAACTTTAAAGGCCATATTTTGCCATATTTACCTTTCTTTTTTTCTTTCCACAGTAGGCCACGAGATACACCTTTTTGTTCATTGCAAGCGCCCTATGGTCGTTGTTCTTTCTCACCACAAGCCCAGTCAACTCTTGAACCAAACCTCTCAAGACCTAGAGCACAATAAATCCATTTCTCGTTTCGTTACATTTCTCAGGCTTTTTGTTGGTTTGTTTTTAATGGAGTAGGGATGAAGACAGTGGAGACATTAAACAACAGAGCTGACAAAAGTTTGGATGCATTTAAATAAAGAGCTTTTCAGCTACTAATCTCAGTAAGGACTATAAAGACCTTTAACCTCAGTCTGAAGCCAGGGTCTCAGGAATGAGCATCCAGCACTCCACTCAGCAGTAAGCTACATCTCCATCCCTCATTTTACTTGTGTAAATTTTTATGTTAAGCTCAAGTCTCACTAAGTACTGTATGACTTAATACTCTAGGATACTTGTGATCCTTCTGCTTCTCAGTTCCTCCTCTTAGAGTTCTACCCTCATGCTGTAAAGACAGACAGGACTGGTTGACTGATTGATTGAGTCATTGATTTTGATGCCATTAAAAAGGATCTGCCATGCCAAAAATAATCACAGCTAAGAAGGGGACAAACAGAAAAGCATCTTTCTGAGGTGTTCCTATTACGTGTAACCTTGAAAGGACACCGGCAGGTTAGATGTGGGTCTGTGAATACTGATTTGCAGGATTTAGATGGATCTGTGCATAAAGCCTTCAGACACTTCAGGAAAGCATGCATTTTCAAAATTGCATTATGGAAACCCATTTGAATTCTTGGCACCTCTCCAACACTAATTCAAATGAATTTCCTTTTACATCCCTACAGGTCTTTACTTACAGTGTTATCTTGAAAACGGAATTATTTTGTATTTAAACAAATATTTTAAAAATGGTTGAAGAGCATTAATATATGTGGGGTTATTTTAAAATGTTGGGTACTTTAGAATTAGACCTCTCACAGACTAGGACATAAAATTCTTACCTGTGCTTGTGTGATTATTATACTTACAATCCACTAGTTTAAATTGGCCAAATATTACAATGTGATCTAGTACAAATAGTAGCTTACAGTTCACAAAGAAACTCATCACAAAGTAAGAATCTTTAAAGCTGTGGGAAGGAGGAAAGGGGAGCCATGGAGGATGGAGGACATATGCCTTGCTGTACGAAATTGATTTCACTCTCTTTTTCTTTTTGAAGAGTCAAGCCCACATCAAATTTTACTGACAGAGTAGTATATATTTGTCCATAGTTTAACACTGTAAACTCTTGGGAAATTAAATCATGGTCATTTTAAACTGTATATACAAATTGATTACACTCTTAATACTAAGTATATCCCTTAACAATAATGACTGAAATCCTTTTAGCACCAGAAACAATTTCCAGGAGGAGGAAAATAAAATTACAATATTGGCAAATCCAAAATTAATAAAATGCAATTACCAATTACACGTTCAAATCTACTGACCATGGCATAGCTATTGAATTCATGAACTCCAGTTACTTGCACAAGACCTCCATAAATCACAGCAGCCAACATTCCAGTTTAGTGGAGGAAAAGATCCTAGGGCCCCAGCATTCAAGAGCTCCTGGCTATAGGTCATTTCTAGGAAAGGAGAATCACTATTTCTTTAGGATGTGTCCACCAGATAGCTGTCCTGTGCTCCAGTGGACTTCCACTCATATATGGACAGCATTAACCAGACTTAGTTCATAGTTAAAAGATGGAAGGAGGCGGGCATGTTGCGGATACACAGAGAGAATTAGGGGGAAAAGGAGAGTGGACATCATACTTCATTGTATGTGAAAGCGTCAAAAATAAGGAATGTTTTAAAAAGAGAAAAATACTTTTCAAAGTCTTAAATTTTAAAGCATACTAATATAAACCTCAAGTTGTCATTACTAATGCTTATTTTCCTATAAAGTTAAAATATTTTGTACATAGCAACGAAATGGAAAGAATGGAGTATTACCTTAGAAATGACCACTGTGCCTTTTTTTCTGACTCTATAATAAATGACTATGCAGGTGCAGTTTCCTGTTAGTTCCTGATGTCATACATACTAATCCACTTCTCCATTTAATTGACTGAACTTTTATTTTTTTCAAACTTGGGCTTCTGAGACTTCCCATATGGAAAATTGAGTCGTGCTTGATTTTGATTGTTCATATCAGCATTTCCTTCAGTTTTGACCCTGTGTGTCAAAGACATCTCATGATGGGGTCTATGTTCATTCTTTTTATCATTTTATCCTTTTGAAGTTATATAGAACCTGTGATAGCCCAAGGTTAAGGGATACATCTTTATTAAGACATGGGAGAGATACAGAGACACAGGGAGAGAAAGAGAGAGAGAGACAGAGAGAAAGACAGAGAGAGAGAGAGAGAGAGAGAGAGAGAGAGAGAGAGAGAGAGAGAGAGAAGTATATGAGTGCTTGGTAGAGAATTATACATATGAGAAAATGTCCAAGCTATCTTCACCTTGGCTTTGGTTAAACATTGTGCAAACAATACACACCAGAATGCATTATATATATAATTATATATATATATATAATATATATATATTAATGCATATAATATCATATTGTTGAATTTGAAAAGGCTTTGTTTGCTTCCACATGGCAACTATAAAGTAGCTCAGTATTGAGAATTAATATTTAAAAGGCTACCATTTCATTTTTTAATTTCGTTGTTGCCAATGATTAATGTAAGAGAAAATAAATTTGTTACCTTAAATTATTGAGAATTTAAGATATTTTACAGTTTACCTTTTACATTTTTTTAAATTTATCTGAGTGTCAATCTGAATCTTTTTAATGTAAGAGTAAAATTATAATATTATTATTAATTTTAAAGTATATTATCTTGAAGAATTATTTATGCATAATTTGGGTTATGAACAACTTAAAACCTTTGTCCATTGTTATCTTATTTGCACAGATGTTTCTTGAGTCCATCATACTGGATGCCTATATTAATTGATAATATAAAATTTATAAATATTTGATTATTCAATTTTCAGTAGTGTATTATTTTCTGTTAGCAACCCTTCACATTTTTTTTTCGGAAGTTGTTACTGAAGTTCCCACTAACAAGCTTTTGCTGTTATTATTACAAATGTATTCCTCATTAGTTTCAATTCTTTTACATGTCTTACTATATTAAAAAACGATTAGAATGTCCATTTGAGGAAGTAGAAACGGGGATCCCTTTTTCTCATACGTCTATTTGGTTACAAGGATGGATGGTCTCAGTATGGCAAGGGAAGTTGGTCCAGCTACCATGGAGGACAATATTAAATTAGTGCAAAAATCTCAAACTATGGGGATGGGGAGATGTTTCAGTAGTTAAGAGTATGCAAGACACTGGTAGATTACCTAGGTTTGGTTCCCAGAATACATATAAGACATCTTACTATTCTATAGAAATTCAGCTCTACGGAGATCTGATGTCTCTGGCTTCCTTCAGAACCTCACATGCATATATCTACACACATATGCACACACACACACAAATATAATTAAAAATAAATAAATGTATTTAAATAATACAACCTCTACATGCTCCGACTATTCCTAGATCTATCCCTAAAGGAATCCAAAACAGCTTACTGGAGAGTAACTTGCATGCACGTTGATTACAGTACTAGTCACAACAAGTGAATGACTGACTCAGCCTAGAGCCCATCACGAGGTAAAGACATAAAGGAGACATATAAAGGGGTGTATGTACACTGGTGTATTCAGTGGGCTTTTACTCCTACTTATATGCTTTTTAAAACCAGAGATGGAATTAGAGAGTATCATTATGTTAATTTAAATAAGCCAGCTCCAGAAAGACAAGTGTTGAATATCTTGTCTTAGATGTGAAATGTAAGCATTAAAAAAATACATAAAATGATGAGGAAAGCCACGAACCAGAGAACACTAAGATATGGGATGAAGCCAAGAAGAGATGAGCGTGAGTAAAATAGATGAATATGCTCCCAGTAGATAATAGTTATGTAAGGTATTGGCATGACAAAACTCCTTCTGTTGTTCAATTAACATATGCTAATAAAAACTTTCCTCAGTGTAAGATACAGTAATGAGTTCACAGAGTATGTGGTTGGTTCTGTGGATTTCAGAGGACTTTGGTTCTGTGGATTTCAGAGGACTTTGGTGAACACTTGTGAGTGAAATACTTGAACTTTTAACCTGTTCACACGTCTCGCCCTTCATCACTCGTAGTTTTCTCATTGGACATAAATGGCTTCCAATATCTCTTTGAAAATAATTTAACCTTCATAACGTGTTTATGGCGTGTTTCTGTTTTTCATGATTTTTTATAACATTGGGTCATTTTTATTATATATAATTTTTATTATTTTTTTGAGAATTTCAAATCATGCATATAATGTACTTAAGGAATATCCTTACTATATAGTATTATTTCTGAAATTTGTTTTGAGCAACTATTAATTTAGTGTGTGTGTGTGTGTGTGTGTGTGTGTGTGTGTGTGTGTATGTAAAAGTGATTATGTGTATGGGTGTGCACAAGAAATGCTACTTACATGGAGAGGTCAGATGATAATTACCTGTAGGAATCAGTTGTTTCCTTGGATTAAACATAGGTCTGTCGGCTTAGCAGCAGGGTGCCTTTAATCCTTGAGCCACTTTGTTCCTTTTATGTATTGTTGGGTCAGTATGGATTTTAATGGGAAGCAAGAATTTTGAAAGGTGTTAACTTTAATTGATTTTGAATATACGAACAGATTCCTCATAAGTGTCTATACTGGATATAAGTCATGTTTTGTAGCAACAAGTAAAAAAATGAGCATGCAATTTTAAGCATGTACAGTGTGATGATATCTCGCTGCATATATTTGAATAGCTTTTATATCTTTTAGGAGAGCAACTTAAATAAATGCCTTTCCTCGCAGATGACTGGGTCTTAAAATACAGATTCTCAGGCAGGGCTAATGTGTCCTTCTAGCATCTGGAGACTCAGGGACAGAAATGGAAGAATCTTCAAACACAGTTCTGCAGCTTCCAAAATGTAATAAATGTTAGTGTTTAAAAGTGACAGAACCCTGGAAATGCCAGATCCTTTCTCCCCTGACCGAACACAAAGAACATCACATCCTTGGATCCCAGGAGACACAGGTACAGCAGCTGTCCCAGGCAATCCTTTGGTTGGCCCTTACACTCTTCCCTAGGTATCATCATGACATCCTTTTGTAATAATCAAGCAAAAAGCAGCTTTATCTACTTGACTGATAAATGTAGCCTCACTGACTGTGTAGACATGTCTAGCTGTTAGGTTCACACAGTAACATGGATGCTTCCTGATTATGTAACTCATAAATAATTTTGAAAAGATGTCTATGAACCAGATTTAATTTTACACCCATTCTACATAATTTTTTAACTAAATTCAAACAGACATATCATTTAAAACTTTTATTTTTTTTTATTAGTTGCTAAGGTCTACAAAATTCCAAATATTACTGGGTACCAAGAAAAAGAAGTTTCTTGATTTACTTCTAGCCAGAAGAAAGATTGTAATTTAGTGCAAACTATCCCTTTAATAACTGTTTCAACATTTATCTTTCAAAATCCAATATAATAAGCAAAAATGTCCCCAAAAGTATGATGATGACTTTTACATAACTAGCCATCTATCTATATGCTACTTTTATATTTATTTCATCAATAAAAGGAAAATTCAGTAGCAAATTTCAGTGTGAAATTCTGTAGCCGACTTGTTATCTTGTACATATTTTCTAAAACGCCCAAAATAGTACCAAATACACAGTAGACTGTCCAAGATGTTTTCTTAGTAAGCATCTATTTTTACTTCATATTTTCACATTTTAATGAGTAATTATATATATATAGCTGTATTCATCTCTGTTCTTCAGATAAACATCCTGAATTATAGCATCTTTGATAAAAAATAAAAATAGCTCCATTTATTGTGTTAGATAAGAACATTCTAATTAGCAAATGTCCTCTACTTAGCCAAGAACTCAAAATACACAAAAAAATCTGTTCTGCATTCTGTAGTAGGGAATATATAAAGATGCATCATATATTTATACATATGCAATACATTTTTTAGTTATATGTTATATATAAGACTATATAATATATGTAAAATAAGATGCATAAATAATAAAGTCAAACAAAGTCATAGAAAGCAAAAGGGAAAAATGTAAATATTGATAATATCTAATATATAAATATTGTGAGAATATTTATAATAATCTGATATATACTAGTTGAAACCATGATTTTTATTTTAAAAGCAAAAAGAGCTGTATTAAAATTATGCATATTTGATATTATATAACATTGTGTGATAAAACATGTATTTTAGTCAGTTATTTATTTCTAATTGTATTGCACTGTTTTATTTGCATGTGCGTATGCAAGTTACATGTTTATGTAGACCTCTGAGGAAATGTACAGTGGTTGATTCTTTCCTTTTACCCTGTGAGTCTCAGAGATCAACCAGATGAACAGCCCTGATAGCAAGTGCCTTAACCAACTGTGCCATCTTGCTGGCTCTCAACTGTTTTTTTTTTTTTGAATTAACAACAAAAAAGGATGCTGGCTATAATACACATTTCTAGTTCACTTTGATTTTCTGTCCTATTACATTTATGCATTGGTTTACTTTTGACGTTTTTCTTTAGGGATGCAAATACAGCTGAACAGTGTGTGAGGGCCCCAATCAATTCCCATTATATACTTTTTACTTTAAGTATATATTAGTAAATTAATAAACAACTAGAAGAAAATTAAACAAAGATTATTTCCAATGGATGAGCTTCTTCATTATTATAAAATCTAAAATAATTTGCCAGGCATTAGAAAACTACCATTTCTCTGTTGTTTCTTATCATCTCAACCACTGGCAAAACAAAATGTTAGTCAGTATCTAATAATGTTTGTCTCCCCTAGTAAACACACTGAAAACACCTTGTAGCTGTCACACTCTACTTTATATCTCCTATGTATTTTTTTTAAAAAAAAAAAATCATTCATTATGTATAGAAGTACACACCTATACATAAATCTGATCCCATTACCGACAGTTGTGAACTACCATGTGGTTGCTGGGAATTGAACTCAGAACCTCTGGAAAACCAGTCAGTGCTTTTAACTGCTGAACCATCTGCCCAGCCCCTATATCTTCTATATATTAACTCAATATTTATAATTCACTTCAACATTTAGCATAATTTAAACCCAGTTATTCATTCATTTTTTTTGTGGTGCTACCGATCAAACTCAGGACTTTGTAATTGCTTGGCAAGCACTCTGCCACAGAGTCACAACCCGTAACACATAGCTTGAACTTCTGATTGCTCATTCTCAGTAACGTGAGTTTAGAAAACTTATCGATATTTCAATTGCCCTGAGTGGCAAGCATTTCAAAAATGAACATGCATGTGGGCTAACCACTGTCCAGACCATTCTGTATTGACTAACTCATTCAGTGTAATGTACCTTGTGAAAGAAATTCTATATTATTCTCATCACAAAATTCAGGGAAGCTGTGTCACGAGAAAGAAACACAAATCATTCACTGTTTAATGTGGCTAGTAACAGGCAGGGTTGAAAATTTGAAACTGATATTCCAGAGTTCAGAGATTTTATATAAATTACAACTTCTGTTCGGTATTGGACGTACTCTTACTTTTTTCAGCTATGTGAGGAAGGACAGGGACATTTCATATAGTCCTGGCTATCTATTATATCTTCTTGGCTGAAAGTACCCCGCTGCTCTTGTCTCGGTGTCCTAATCACTGGGTCTACAAGCATGCATCATTATAAGCCATCGTGATTGTATTGTAAAGCGAAGAGAGTTTCAATTTCCTTCATCACTAATAATGAAAATTGTGTGGTAGAGATTGGAAAGATGGCTCAGTGGCTAAGAGTACTTGCTTATCTTCTCAGAGGTCTTGAGTTCAGTTCCCAGCACCCATGCTAGATGGCTGCCAACTGCCTATAAAAGTACTCTCATCCTCAAGACCATTTATTTACACTCATGTGCATATCCACATTCAGATATGCATGCCTACATATAATACAAAATCTAAGGCGTTTTTAACGAAATTAATATGGCATGATAATTTTCCCAATGTCAGCAAACGTATTAGTGAGACTAATTCAATTCAAAGAATTAACTACAGGAGTTAAATAGATCTCAAATAAGAAACACTCTGTTCTCATTTATTTTATTGTTAAACATGCCCTTACTAAGCTTAAGTTGGTTAATAAATATTTGTCAATTTAGAGTTTCAAGAACATATTATTGGGACATTAAGATGTTTTTCACACTAAGGAAATTCAGCAGTGTTCATATGAAAGCTTTAATCTCATTCAGCTTAAAGTTTCTCTAAGAATTCTAATTCCAAACTGAGAAAACTCTATGAACAAAGAGGGAGTTGATCCATTCTCTTTTTACTTGTCTTCATATATTTTTATCTCAAGTTGGGACAGGGATAAGACGCTGGCAGCTATGTGTCAGGCACTTAAATTCTAGATTTGTAAATTGAATTAATTATAGACAAGCCATTGGAAGTTTTCCCATGAGAACATTATTCATCTTTGCCATGCATAGTTGCTATCACTGTGGCAGAACTTCTGAAGAAAACAACTTAAATGAGGAAATTTTACTTCAGTTGAGTTTTAGAAGATTCTCTCTGGGGTCACTTTTCTCCATCACTATAGGCCCGAGGGTGAAGCAGAACAGCATAGTGGAGGGCCTGTGGTGGGACAGAGCTGCTTAACTCAGGGCCAGGAAAAAGAGAGGGGAGAGTGAAAGGAAGAGGAAGGCATAGAGAGGGAGAAGGAAGAAGAGGAGGAGTGAGAGACAAGACAAAGGAGAGAGAGAATGGAAGGAGAGAGGGGAGGAGGAAAGGAGACAGGGAGAGAGACAGACAAAGAAAGAGAGACAGAAAGATACAGAGAGAGAGAGAGAGAACAAAGAAGAAATGGAGCTTTGAGTGAGAAAGAATACCCTGCATTAGAAGCATGCTCTGTGACCTACTTCCTTCACTAGGCTCCACCCACTGACTGTTACCCATTGCTACAGCTAGAGTGCTCCCAATCCAATCACCATTCAGTAGTTCATCATGAGCTGAAAACCAAGCCTCAGCACATGAGCTTTTGGTGGAGTATTTCATTTTAAATCTTAACCGTCATTCATTGCAATTCATCGATATAAGCAAATTTTCTGTTTGCCCCTTTCTCCCTTCCAGTTCATGTACCATTTTCTATGACTCTTGATCCGGCTACCCCTGTAATAAGTTACTGGGGAATTGATGTCTTGGTCCTTTTTAGTTTGACATCTGGGAAATGCACAAACCTTTGGGACAGTTTTTAACTATAATTTTCACCTTTATTGCTATGGCTTCTCACTCATCTGACAAAAGATAGCTCAGAACAGATTTCTACTTTCTAAATTTACTGGAAGGGAAGAAAGCGGCCACACATGTTTCCAGATACCCACTAATTTAATTTACTCCTAACCTATAATTACTCCTTACCTGAAGTCTCTCCCACTGAATGTCTACTCTTTTCTGTTCATCAAACCGGATTTATAATTGTCCATTCTTCAAGACACTACTTTGTGGCAGTCTCATTGCGTTGGTGACACATGTTCTTCCTTGCATCACAGAACATAAAAGCCTCTGCAGCTCTGCTTACCAGCTGACAATCCTTCCTGTCATCTTTAAGATCACTGATAACTCACATTGGCAAGGCTTGGCATGATTAAATGGTGAAGACGCTCGATGTGAATACATTTAGTCTCCCACTATACAGTGCGGAACTAATTCCTGCCAATGGTACAATTTGTTATGATTTAGATGTTCTTTGTTTCCCAAAAGCTCATACACTCAAGGATTGAACCTTAGGAGGTAACACTATTTAGGGAGGTGGTAGTGATTTTAGATGGTTGAGTGTAGCTCAGGAAGCACATCTCCAGGCTGCTACCTGCATCTCTGCCTATACTGCTTAGCATGATGTGTAGAAATTCCTCTAGCACCCTCTTCTGCCATCGTGATGATCTGTCCAAGTTTGCAGTCCCAGTTAACACTTCCAGAAGTCTCTGCAACTCTGAACTGAGATAAACCTTTTCCTCTTTAATTTTTTTGTTGTGCATTTGACTGGAATTTTGCAGAAGTGTCTAACATAGGCCTTCCAGTGAAGCCATGGAACTTCACTCCATTTTTTTTTTGAGCTCCATACTTCTGAAGTCTTCCAAAGCTTTGATCAAAGTTTTGACATCTGAAGATCTACTATTACCAGACTGCTGGTCTACCTTATTTGTTCATCAAATATCCATCAATGGCATGAAGTATTCTAGCCATTCTTGAGAATATTGGTCTTCCGACAGAGAATGCACTGCACTAAAGAGAACTTCTGCAGTAAAGAGACATAAATAAATTGCCCTTGTTCTGCTGAGTAACTTCCCACCCACGCTCAGGCAAGGAGCTCTAATTATCAGTGGGCCACACACAAAAAGAAGATGTGAAAGTAGGAGGGAAACTCGTTGGAATGAGACGTGCCAGTGGGTGAAGAAGTGGGATTTTGGGGGCAAAATGACTAAAATTCATTAAATAAATTCATGAGACTGTCAAACAATTAAAAATCTCAACTAAAAACAGGCAAAAAAACATTTCTTATATCCAAGTAATATTAAACAATGTAGAGATAAAAGAAATGGGCCCATGGGTAAAGTAATAGCTTTGCAAAGATGAGTGCCTGAATTTAGATTCCAACTTACTCCTGCTCTGCCCCTGGACATGACAATGAATATCAAGGATGCTAACACTTTAGGTATGGAAACAAGTGGATCTCAAGGGTTTGTGGCCAGTCTGTCCAGCCTAAACCACAAGCTCCAGACACCAGAGATTGCTCTCATGTTTAAATGATGATAAGGAACAGAGAAAACCAGCTATGTTCATCTCTATTTTCATGTGATTTTCTTTGTTGTTATTTCTTCTAATCAAAGATATTTGAAGTTTTCTTGGAGTCCCATTTCTTTCTTCAATGTAAGATGTCAATGTACAAGTTTTATAGTTTCTTAATTCTTACTGACATCCTTAGACCACCAGAACCTAACGTCAACGTTTACCACCATTGAGTGAAGAAAATTTCCTATTAGAGGGAACCTAGCAAACATTTAAGCATAAATGTGCCCTGATCTTCCTCACATACAAAAATATCCATCCTACTTCATTCATTGAAAACAGATGTTAGAAAAGATTGTAGATGTACAATGTAAAGATTATTTTCCAGAATAACTGTGAAGAGATAAATTAGTATATCTTTCTTGCTGTGGTTACTGGATAAAGTAGGTATGAAGTAGCTATAAACTGATAATGATAAAGCTCTAGTAGCCTTGCAAAGAGGAAAACAGAAGATTAGAAACATAGTTTTCACTTGAAGTGGTTAAAATACTGCTGAATAGCCCAGATAATTTGTCAAACATTTAGTAGAGCACAAAAGTCTAAATTTTTGTCAATATGGTAAACAGGTTTTTAGGTTCCTATTCAGTTAAGACTAAAGATTATTTAATTAGTATTAATCATTAAAAGTAATTTAGATTCAAAAAAATAAACACCATAGAAAAGAACGCAAGGCATGTTCATGCTGCATCAGACAACCTAGCTGTAAGTTTGTTGATGGAACGAGCTCCAATGAGATTAATTCATATGGAGCTGCATCATACATGTTCGTAAGCACATATGGATCTTACAGATACCAAGACGTGTTTTCATCTTCAGGTTTATGACATGAACACATTCAAATTTGTTTTCTGCTTCATATCCTACATTATCCACACAAATTTCCTTCATAGCAAAGCTTAATATAAGATTCTAAATCCAGTTTATTTTTTGTCTGATTAATCATTTAGGATATTTCAAATGTGATTTCCTGTCAAGTATTCCAAAAAAATATCATTCTCAGCTACATTTATCTTCTTTTCAGGGAATGCAAAGGACACTATTCTTCTAGCACTCTCTGTAACATGGAACTACTAATAACCTTTGCAATTAATCTTTGCTCAAACTTGGTATTTATCTTCCCATACTTTCTTAGGATTTGTGTGATATTCTCTCCTCTACTTTGTCCCTTAAGGACATTTTGTCGACATTTAACATTCTTCTTGACTTTACTTAAGAACTTTTCTTTCTTAGAGATTTATGTGCAGTTCCTTTCTCATCTACCTTTGTCTGCAGCATTATGGGAAAATGATCTCACCCTCTCTAAAACATCAATGAACTCTTCTACATATTCAAGTCAATTGTGTAGAGTGAAAAGTCATCATGAATTCTAAAACATTCATTTTTCTCAATTCAGCGATAGTGAATTTATCTATAGATTAATCCTATACCCTAGAAAAACTTTCTCTACCATCAGTTTGTGTTACTACAAAAGGGCCCTTCTTTAGTCATTGATCAAAGCAGAAAGCTAAAATATATATTTTTAAGTTCTGTTCCCTTCATCTTGAATAAAAATCTATTCCTGAGCAACTACTGTGACGTCATGTCTCATGAATCAGTCTACTCTTATCTGTTCACCCTGACAAAATGCTTGTTTACTATGTATTTATTTGTTATTTTAATAATATTTTTTGATTTTTGATAATTTCATACAGTATATTGTGAACTGATTCACTTCCTTTCCACTACTTCTCCCATAACCACTCCTTTTATGTCCTATTTTATTGTGAGTTTATTCTTTTTTCCTCTCCTCATCAAGTCCATGTGTGCTGGAGATCGAGTTGAGGGAATGGGACCTGTCCTAGCATGGGGTCAGCTTACCAGGAGATACATCATTTAAAAATGGTGACCCTATCATAACAGATACTCAGACACTGAAAATCTCCTAATACAGGAGTCCCGATTTCTTTTTATTACTCAGTTTAAATGTTTTAAATGCAAAATTACATGTACTCACGGAGCAGGGTTGCTAGTTCAATATGTTCTGAAAAAAGTCCATGGGAATTTACATTTCTATTCTTTTATCATTATGCTGTGCTTGGAGCTTTACAAGCTCCTCTCTACCGATTTATTTTAAAAAACATCATAATAATTCCAATAAGCCACAGTCCCTGTTCTATGCTCCATACCTTAGGACTTCCTGCTTCTATCAAAACTCTTTGGAACCTATTATAAGTTCTCTTCTTCTATGGCCTCCTTCCTTTGCCAAGCTCTCTCAATTACTATTTCACCACACTATTTATCTTAGCATCCATATATGACAAAGATCACAAGGATTTTTCTCTCATACATTTTATTATTAAAACACCAACATTATAATTTTGCACCATTTCTGGAAGACTTCAAGATCTTCTTATTTACTCTTCTCTGATTTTTTTTTCTCCAAGTACAGCCATGAAAATATTACATTACAAAAAAAATTCAATAAGGTTGTCCTCACATTTGAAGACCTCAAAGATTCCTAAGAAATGAATAGAAATTTCTCCCATGTGTTCCCTCAAACTTGTAGCCTTCAGCCTAACCATATCTCCCATCCAGGTTATTCCATAATGTGCACCACACACATATATTTTACTTTTTGTCTGTAGAGATGCAGTTTCTGGCATGTCCACATCTCCTCACTTGGAAGATTTCTATTCATTCTGCAATTGTAAAGTGGTCCTTTACTTTGTTGTTTTTATATTTTCATCAGTTGGGACTTATGGCCTTTTACTGGGTTTACACCTGACCCTTCATCTACACAGTACTGTAATTAGTTGCTACCAAGTTGTCTGTCCACTAAATTGTAAGATTCTGAAGTTAGGAGTTACTTATCTGAGAAACCCACCTGCCACTATATGGCAAGAGCAGGTGGGAGCCAATCAAGATTCATACTACCATGCTGTGAGGCAGATACCACTAGAATGGCAAGTGTGTGATAGGGGGATGGGAGAGGAAGAGAAGTGACAGTTTCTGCAGCGTGAAGAAAGGTAGAACTAGAGACATGATATCAGGTGCATGATGTGAACGTCACAAAGAATCAATAAAACATTCTTAAAAAGGTGTTACTTATCTCTAAAGTCTAATCAACTACATAGCAAATAATTTACAACCAAATGTTCACCAGATTTGAAATCAATAGAATGAAAAGTGCTAAATATGACATTTATAACCCAAAAAGTTGAATTAGTTCAAAATTAAAATCAATATTACCTCATTTATTATCATGAATAAACTGATGGGACTTTGGAATTATCAAACTCAAATAAGTTCGATAGGTTATAAGTTTTTAAGTACATTTACAGTTAGAAAAACATATATAACCTCATTTCAGCAGCAGCCTCGGGAAATTGAATTTCTAAAAGTTTGTGCTGTGTGTATGTACCCAGATTGCAAGAACTATTAAGAAGCTATAAAATTTGAACAGAAAGTACAAAAATACAGAATGTGCAATTTCTGCCACTCAGGTGGGGGAAATTAACAGAGCTGAAGGATGTTCAGGACATTGTGTGCTTCAAGCTCAGGACAAACCGAATGGGGACTCATTTATTTCAGCTCACTCCAGAACTGACGAGATCCATTGGCATTTAACAAAAAGACTCTTAGAACAATTAAAAATAAACGCAGTCCAATATTCAGCAAACACAAATTTTGCTGCTTATGGTGGGGGAAGAAGAAAAAAAAAAAAGAAAAAGAAAGAAAGAAACTGCATTCCCTGGTGTTCTTGCTCTAATTTCCTGGTGAGGCAACGAGACAGATTTAAAACTCAGTTACATTCTGGAGTAGATTGAAATGTTTGCATTAGCCTCATATATGATATATGTTAGACTGTATTCAGGAACATGCTTCCTGGAGTCTGCATTTTTGCCCATGTCACTTCTTTTTAGATTTTTTTTCACAATGACCTTAAGAAACATCAGATTTTCCCGTAATATAAATGCTAATTAAAGAACAGACTATATTCCATAGCTCTTCAATTTCAAATTCTTGTGGCTCCCGAGAATTCCTAAGATGAGATTCCTAATCCTCACCCCGACCTTTGTATGAATAAAGTAATAATTTGATCACTTAGGTTCTAGTGGTTCCTGAGGGTCACTAAGAATCTTTAATAATTTGCAGTTTAATTTTGGTAGTAATTTTGAAATGCCCTCATCTCTACCTCCAAAGGAATGTTTGGTTTTAAGATTCTTTGCATTAGGAGACAAAAATTATCCAGGTAATAAATTACTTTACCATAAATAATCTGACTATTTGAATGCAACATATGTACAACTTCTTTTTTTTGTAAATTACAGGTCATTTTTAATAAATATTACAAGGTATATTCTATATAGACATTTGTTATACTCTATTGTTTAAAGATATTGATGAAGAAAACATCTGCAAATGTTGAATATGTATTTAATTTGCATTAATTAAATATGCAGATGTAGGAGACATAGATTTTGAGGAAGAAATGTATTTTTTAATTATGATTTTGAGATTTAAAATACAGCTTGGTGGTAGAAACAACTCGCATGTAATAATAAGACTATAGATTTCGTCACCAGTATTGTAAAACAAACATATGACCATTATTTAGACATTTAATATTGCTCTTTGGTTAGTAATGATCTCATTCGCTGTCCTAACATTTCTACCTAAGCATGTACCTACATAACCGTGTTTATGTTGATTAATTTGTGATCGAATTTCCATGAACTGAACGCATAGGCAGAATGTGGAGCATCTTTGAAATAATTGTTTTGAAGACAGCTCTAAGTTATTATTTAGCAGACACTTTTCTCAGTAACAGAAGAGTTATTATTCTAAAATAAATCTGATACTTAGAAGTAACAGAAGCACTGTTCTTAGTGATTCATTTCTAGCGTCTATATTTTAAAAGACCCTTAAAAACGCTTTTAAAAAGTAAAACCATTCTAGATTTTCTTGAATTATGTCTGAAAATATTAAATTGTTTTTTCTCTTTAGTGATGAAATAGAGGCTACTTGGATTTTCAAAAATTGTACTCAACATTTATTATTAAAAATACTAAGCCTGCTGGTGGTGGCATGTGCCTTTAATCTTAACAACTTGGATGTAGAGGCAGGCAGGTCTCTGAGTTCAGGGCTAGCCTGGTCTACAGAGTAAGTTCCAGGGCAGCTAGGGATAGACAGAGAAACACTGACTCAAATAAAATAATAATAAGAATACTAATACCAAACATTGTTAGAATCCTGAAAATTTAATCTTACCTGATAAGCCATTTTATCAGTAGTGTCCTTTGATATACTAAACAAACATCCATACTCTTTGAAATGAAACAAGTTTCATAATTTTTTTTTTTTTTTTATTGGATATTTTATTTATTTACATTTCAGATGCCATCACTTTTCCCCATTTCCCTCCCTAGAAAACCTCTATCCCATCCCCCCTCCTCCTTTTTGCTTTTATACCATTTGAATTACATCCAAGTATTCAGGTCAGTTCTAGATTGAGGAAATACAATAGATGCAAATAGTCAAGGAACAAGCAAGACAATAAACAAAATTCCGTGAACACTCCAGTAATCACTGTTTCTAAAGGTTTATCAGGATGACTAAAAATACTGAGCCTACTTCCCTGTCCTAGCACAAATCATTTTCATGTCTGAAGCTACTTCCTTGTTCTAGCCTAAGATTTAGATTCCTACCTGAAATTACTTCTTTGTTCTAACCTAATGTCAGATTCCTGCCTGAAGCCCACATCCTTGTCCTTGTCCAATGTTATATTCCTACCAAGCAACCCATTTCCTTGTCCTTGGCCCATGTCAGATTCTTGACAAGCAACCCAAAAGCTCTCTGTCACTTCCCCTTTTTAATCTTTAAAATTAATTCTTATGTGAATCTAAAGCAAAATTTTCATTTCTAATTATTTCATAGTGTTTCAGAATTTCTCAGTGCCATGTTATATTAAAAAATAAATTACTTCTCTGTAATACATCCTCATAAGAAACCATTCGTCTAATAATCCACATAACTTTCTCCTTAAATTTTACTTGTTAAGTGCGGTTAAAATTTTTAGCAATGAAAATTTCCCTGGTAAAATTGATAAAGTGGTATTATAAATACTTTGATGTAACTGTTGAAAATGGAAATTAATATTTTGATAATCTATTTTGCTATATTTTAAATTGAATGGAAAAAAAACAAAAAAACCACTTGGGTTAAAAATACATGTAATTCAATCTAACTTTCAGTTTTCTTACTTTATTTTGGTTTTACAGTTCTGGGGATCAAACCATGAGCCCCAGTCATGTTAAGATGATAGTTTGTCACAAGACACAACAAATGTTAGTCAGGAAACAGTTGCAATCCAAATTATTATATTTTTATTTGTTTCACTTTCATTGATGCTTTAATGGATACAACTGACTTATCTAAATTTAATAAACATGAGTTATGTGTTGTACTAATTACGGTATTGCTGTGATGAGACATCATGATGAAAAGCAAGATCTGGAGAAAAGGGTTTATTTGGTTTATTTACATGACCACACTGGAGCCCATCACTGAAGGAAGTCAGGACAGGAACTCATACAGTGAAGAAACGTGGAGACAGGAGCTGATGGAGGTGCTGTTAAGACTCTTATTCCTCAGGGCTTGGCCAACTTGTACAACTCCTCACCACAACCACAGGAATGGCAAAACTCACAGTGGGCTAGGCCCTTCTACATCAATCACTAATTAAGAAAATGCTCTAGAGCCAGATTTTATGGAAGTATTTCCTCAATTAATGTTCCCTCCTTTCAGATGACTCTAGTTGTGTCAAGTTGACATAAAACTAGCCACCACATGCATAGTACTCATTAAATCTCCCCACACAAAACAAACAGTCAAAAAATTCATTCATTGACCATTTGCTAACATAATCTGCATATAACATTACTTGACTTACATACTTTGAATTTTGTTTCTCAAGACTGAAATCATAGGGAAATCATCATAATTAATGTCTGCTAAAATCATAGGTTCAGAACAAAAAAGCTATAATGTTCCAACACATTTTGCTTACCTTACAACTAAAAATTTTCCCTCAAGGTATTCAAAGGCTAATCCCCTCCCCCACAAATATTAGGACCAGAGTTTGGGGACCCAGAACCTTTGTAAATTCCTGGTAGGCACAATACCCACCTGTAATTCTCAATTTGGAAGATAGACTCAGGGTTCCCCAGAGCAAGCTGGCTAATAAGAATGTCTCTACAACTAACTTCTGGTCTTCCATGAGAGACAATACTTCATTGAGAAGATGGAAGAGTGATTTAGGGTTGTTTATAACATTCACTATGGGTCTCCATTTACACATGTTCCCACATCCATGTACCTCCTAACATGTGCCTATATACATGTTAACATGCATGCACACCCATACATACCACATATGGCAAAATACAAAAATGCATTCCTAAAAACTTGATAACTCATTCCGTAATTGTGTAAAGGACTTTGGGGACAAATAGGGAAGAAACAACAGTATAGAGAATCAAACAAAGCACAACATTGATGCAATTTTTGTCTGTAATTTCAAAATGGTGTGAAATTAAAATCTAATTCTTATTGAGGCCTGACCCCCCCAGCTTAGCTATAACCGTTATGTTACATGCCTGCCAGCAATCCTGTATTGCTGACATAAAAGCAGCTTGACTATAGGCAGACAAAAATAGTCATATATTCTGAGGATTATTATTATTATTATTATTACTTTTATTAGAAAATCCCCAACTGTAGCCTTTACTCAGGACCCATCAAAATAGAGGTCAGCTTGAACTTTCATGTCTTAATTACTAAAAACCTTGGTAAAAGGCCAACTACCCTATAGTTCTCCCTGTACTCATGTATGAGTGCATGTGTTTTTCCCCCTATATAAGCTGCTCCTGAACAGTATTCAAGGCTATGGCCCTAATCAATCAGTCTTGGGTTGTGCATTCAATAAACCAGGCCTGTTTAACTGAGATTGGTGTCGGAATGGTTTGTGCAGCAGTTCCCAGACTCCATCAATACTCAAATTTAGAATTATAAATTCTCAAGGTAATAAGACTATTATTAGACTACAAATGGTTTACGATTTCAAACAAAATATTTATTCATTTCAAAATACTTATTATTTCATTTGTACTGGGAATTGAATCTAGGGCATTGTGTGTGCTAACCAAGTGTTCACCAGTAAGCTAGAACTCTAATTCTTTATTTCTATGCTACCAGTTTTGATGTAAATTAATTATTTGAGAATGTACCATTTTTAAGCCTACAGAACACTCTTGAAATCGACTTTATGCTTTTTTATTGCTTACTGCAATAACGGTATAAGCCTCAGTACATGACATAGTACATAGCAACACTCTGTTCAATGCAACAGTTATATCTAATAAAGGCTCTAACTTACCGGTGGATCAGCCCCCTTGGAACCAGTCAGCCCTCCTGTTAGGGATTCGATGTCCTGAAAAGGGGAGAGGTGATGATTGTAAATGCTACTCAGTATCATGGAAATTACCCAGTCACGCAGTGTATTGTCATTGTCAACAAAGCTAGGATGCTTCAATTTTGTGTGTGTGTGTGTGTGTGTGTTGGGGTGTGAATATTGGAACCCACAAAACTTAAAAAATAGACACTATGAAAAGATCTGATTATTTTCTCTATTTACAGTATGCAAATGCAAAAATAAATATAAGTGGGCAATTGTTCTTGAAATATGAGAAGAAAGTAGCTCTAGATTTAAAAAAAAAAAACAAAAAACAAAACAAAACAAAAAAAACATGTTTTGCTTAAGGAGAAAAGCACAACAAAAGAAATAACCTCAAGTAACATATTTCCAAGAGCATTGCTTCATGATGCTATTTTAATCTACAAAACCTTTAAATTATCTATGGTCAGCTCTATTAATAAATGTGTAAAATATTAGAATATATGGCTAGATTAGGTATTGTGCAAACATCAATTCTTAATTTTGAATTAACAGCCATGGAAGTAATGCATAAGTAATGATTATACACAAGTATAATAGGCAGGGAAATTTATAGAATTGCAAATAACTCCCATATCCGTTCTAGGGCTTTGATGTAATTGATACCAATCATATAACCTTTACAAAATAAAATTAAATGCCAGATTTTAAAATAAAATCTCACAATAGTTTAACAAACACATAACCAAACACACACATGTGAACACACACACACATGCACACACACACAATCAGACTGCTCACAAGCATCCTCCTACTGGCCATACCTGACACTGACATTTTGATAGGTAAAAACATTTTAACTCTTGATATGTATGCATTCAGAAAGATCTAATTGTACTTGATAAGCTTCTACTTATCAAGTGGGGATAAAAACTCCCAGACATAAACTGAATAATGCTTTATTAATTAAAAAATTTGAATGCCAATGAGACAGGAACAATAGCTCCTGAAGTATACTGGATTATAGAAACAAAAACTATTGAATTAAATCAACCTGTGTATTTTAAAAATGTTTCAACTTCAGAACGGAAGTCAGGGAATGTGGGTAAGAGGTTTTGTCTATATTTCCACAAGTGATGGAAGACTATCGGTTCCATCAAAATTGATACAAATCTGATCTGAATAAGAGAAGTTTCCACAGGGAAAGCATGTATTTTCACAGAAGGAAGGGATGCAAAAGGACAGCAATGCAGATGACACAGAAAGCTGAAACTCTAGCATTTGGACAGCTCAACAATACCAAAATTGAATATTTCTATTTTATTGAAGAATCATTTCAAATTTTACTTCTTTCCCATTTCCTCTTGATGAAGTTTCCAGTACACAACTCAAAGCCTTCTATCAAAGTTCCCAAGGACAGATTGCTCTTTAAACGCAAAGGAAAATGTTCTTCCAATAATTGTTTTTATCATTAAGATATATTGGCGCTGTGCAGTGTGAGTCATCTCATTGAAATCCCTTCTTTAGTATTTGCAATTTCATGCTTTGCATGATTTTATTTAGTACTATTTTCCCAACTACTATCTATGATAACGAATTTCTTTTTTAAATTTCATTAGAATGTTTATTTTATTATTACTATGTGCGGGTCTCTCTGTGTGTAAACACTCATACAAGTGATCACAGAGGCTAGAAGAGGGCCTCTATTGTCTTGGAGCTGAAGTGTCAGAAGATTGTGAGCCTCCCAATATGCGTGGGTGGTAGAAAGGGAACTCTGTCCCTCCATAAGAGCAACAAGAACTCTTAATTGCCCGGCCATCTCTCCAGCCGAATGCATTCTGAATTTCTGTCTTCAGCTTCAGTTTATCTTCTGATGTTCATACTATCTATTCAATGTATATATTAATATTTCTTGAGTTCAATTTTATTAAGTTGATGAAACGTAAAGTCATGTTTTCACCTCAACTTCCCCAAGCTAAGAACCTGTTTGAATGACTGGACAGTAGACAACTAGTTGTTCAGGTCCAAACTGTTCATCAAATTCTACCAAAAATGTATTACTGAAAGAATTTTAATTTAATCACTTCTCAACACTACTAGTACACTAATCTCTTGGACTTCTTCAGCAGTATAAGCAGTAATCTAAGAATTATCTTTGGACTTGCTCTTATCTCCCAGTTCATCCTACATTCTCTATTTTGAATTCAAGTTTGAATATTTAAATTCTTATCCAAAACTAACTTGTGGGATTTCAAAAATCTTAGAATAAAACGTAGCTTATTATTGTGCTCTGCCTTGCCTTGTGTAATCTTAATTCAGAAATTTTCTCTAATGCCACCTTTTGCAATGCTCCCTGTCTCTTGTGCCAATCAAATCATATTGATCTTAACAAACTTACTAATTAATAACCAATCCAAATGTGGCTTCTATATTAAGGCCATTGCATGTTTTTCTTTTATTCTGTACAAGGTACACATTCCTCAAGTACCTTTCTAGTTCATTAACTGACTTACTTTACTTATAAATATAATTAATTACCAAAGTGAACTTCCATAAATCAGCCAATGTTTCAAATAAGGAAAAATGGTTAAACTCAAAAAGATTTAAAGAAGCATGTATAATGAAGTGGTATCTCATAGTGGTATGAAGAGTTTGGCAAGTCCAGGTGAATGATAAGTAGCTGCAAGTTATAGTATCTTTGAGTATAAAAGAATAAAGTATGAAAAAGTGCTGTTTGTCAGTGTCCAGTAAGTGATGAATGCCTCCCTCAGCCTCTACCAAGACCACCACACAGTGAAGTTCAGTAAGTATTGAATGTAGAATGATTGAGAGAATGAATATTCATGCACGATCATTCTGATAAGATCTATGAAACTCCAGGTACATGTGGTAAAATATTTCTTACTTTAGAGAAATGCATTCCTTGGAAAGCATAGAGCAAGGCTATTGGGTTTGCACAATAAATCTTCATAAAATTTAGAAATGAACAAAATAATGAATTATCTTCCTGAGGTCACACAGCTGTTGAATGCAGGAAAATGCTTTGAAGCCCCTGTGTTATAACCTCAAGCTTTGTTTACTTCAGATTCTGTCATATATCACTAATGAGACATGCACTCAAAAGACATGCCCTCGGCTCTGTGTGATCTCATCTTGAAGCAATAAATTTCTATACATACCTAGGGTTTTTATGGCTCATAGGAAGGGATTTTAAAAAGGACTTAATAGGAAACACCATTGTACAATGAATACATCAATATTTGAGCCATTTAGCAAACAAAAATGCCTAGTAGAAGGATGAATTTCAGGATATTAAACTAGTATCAATAATGTTTACTTTTGTGTAACATTTTTTTTGTAAGTTCACACCAGAAGGAATGGGTTACGGAAGACAAATTTCCTTTTAAGGAATCATTTTTTTTTCCCCACATGCTGCTTAATGAAACAATCTTTCATCAAAAAAAAAAAAAAAAATAAGAAAGAAAAAGAAAAATCCCATCTCCTTTAGGCAAACATCCAAAAAAAGTTGAATTTCTTAATGAGGTTTAAGTTGTTATTGCTTCCTTGGCTATATTACAGGGTAAATTCCCTGTGGGACAGAAAAATAGAAAATACACAAACCAATATTATAAATCTTACTCGGAAAAGTAAAGTTTCATTGCTCAAAGTTCTAAAAACTAAGAAATTATTTTCTGTCACTTTGAACATAGTCTATCGCAAATTTGAATTGTCTTCCAGTTCTATAATTGGCTTCTATTGAAATAAATGGCTGAGCATATATTGTGACTCCTTCATGGGAGAAAATGATGGAAAATACACCAAGTCAAAGCTTTTATAACATTTGGGATGTTATGGGGAATCATAACAAATAAAAGTCAGTCAACAAAAAGACCTTGAATACTTTACAGACATGAAGTACCACACCAAACTTGAAGTGCAGTATTCAGATTTTGAGATACGTCTTTTATTTTAATCAAAGGCAGAGCACAGAACAACATTTGCAGAAACTCTGATCATGAAGTATTAAATTAGTGCATAGTAGTTTTAGTAGGAAATTGTATAGGGTGATGATAGTTCAGTTTTTGATATTTCCAGATGTGGTGTTTTTGTTTTTGTTTTATTTTTGAATACATATTGAGTTCCCACAGAAACTCGTTGGGTAACAGTAATTAGCACTGACTGGGTACGTACTGAAACTCACACCACATTAAGCTCTCCATTGCCTCATGAATTAGCATCCCAGCTCTCTTAGCTGTTATCAGCTTACATTTTCAAAATGGCCAGTCTGGGACTTTCAGAGTTTAATGACTTGACAAAGGTCATATAACTAACTACTAATGGTTCAAAACCAAATGCTGACTCCTGAGACAGTGCGTTTCCATGGCTATGAAGTCTTGAATCAGCTGAAGTATGAATAAGGAATTGGAAGGGCTTTCTGAGATGCTATATACTGACTTAGGAAACAATGTTAACATGTAGTAAGTATCTGAAGAAGCAAAACTTGAGAAGCACTATTTGAGCCAAGAAAGCATTTGAGCAGGATTTGGTTTGAGAACATAGAGAACAGGTGCTGTATTTTCCAAAACAAGTAATTCACAATTTTAGAGAAGTTAGTCAAGAGATGTTTTTCAGATAATTATTAAATATTACATATTTATAGATTAATTTTGGAAGTTACAAGTCAACAAAATTGGATAAAGCTAGATCGTGAGATGAGAGCTTTGGACAATATCCAAAACCATAAGCCAAATTTTTTGAAGGAAGTTGAATTTGAATCTAAGTTAATTGGAGGGATAAACAAAACCAAACCAAACATAAAACTAAACAAACAACAACAACAACAAAACAAAACCAAAAACCATTCTATTGCTATATTCTTTCTGAAAAAACGAATCATAGCCGGAGTTACAAGAGATGAATTTATAATTCAATTTCTTATTTCAGATTTTAAAGTGACAAATTATTATTGAAGTAAGTAGAAGTAGGACATATGATATATATACTTCTCTTTGGAGAACTGTTATAAGTGATGCTACCAGTGACTGCAGTCTCATCAGCACATTTTTTAAAACTAGGAATGAATGAGAGCCATAATTCTACACTAGTAAGTTAACTTGGTCTATAGCATAGAATATGATTATTAGAATAGAGAATGATGGAGATTTAACATCAGAGACAGAATGTTCTATAATCATGGTATGTTTACAGACAATCCTGTTTTCTTCTATGCACACAAATAAATAAGAAATCAAGGTTCAAAGCTCAGGCTACTCTGTAATTTTTGGAGAGTAATTTGAAATATTATTTACTTGGAACATCTCTTAATATTTTTCAAACATGTTTTTAATTAATTAATATTCTCAAATCTAACTGTTATTACCATTTCTTTATAATAGATAGTATAGCTGGTTTCCAATTATAATTGGCAGTGTCTAATGGAGCCACACAGGCAGTTAAGATTTCTAAACAGCACACCTACTGTTCAGGGTAGTACTATAGTAAGGAGATTAGAATTTTATTGCTTGAAATGGGCCAGACAGAGAAGAGACATGATTCTCCCTTGCACAATACAGCATTAACAGAAACTATGGAATATATAATGATGTCTTCAGTTCACACAGCTTCATTGCATGTCACTTGTGTAAAATTACTATGTAGAGTAAAGATATGGTTTACAGTTTGGGAGGATAGAAGACTGGAAAATTAGAGCATTGTGTTTCTTTTTAAAGAACACAGAGAAGAATAATTTTCTTGTCATCCCCTGCTCCTCGAAACCATCTGCATTCCTTGGCTTATATCTCCATCTTCAATCATGGAAAATCATAGAAATCCTATTTCTAACTCTAGCCTTCTTGCTATCTTCTTTTAACAACATTTATGAGTGCAATGGATCCACTCAAGTAATTCTGAGTAATTGCTATAAATCAAAATTTTTAAATTTGCATGGTAAATCCCCTTTAATATTAAAGGTTTACAGTGAGAAGTCCTGTGATTTATGAGGTAGAAATAAATATAATTTAAAATATAAGGCATGATACACTTGTCCTGAACACAAGAAATATGTACGAATATCTCAGATCCCATATAAAATGACACCACCTAAAACTACCTAGTGGGAGTGTCCACTTCATCTACTGGATTTCCACATCACTTGTTTTCTTATTTATATTACCCTATATTAGAATATGTGTTTCCCTCCATGCATACTTTAGCTCCTTTAACAGACAGTTTTACATAATTCTCTGTATTTACAGATTATCAATACATATGGATGTCAGGAAGTGCATGCTGACAGGAGCCTGATATATATAGGTGTCTCCTTAGAGGTCTGCAAGAGTCTGACATATTTAGGGGTGGATGCTCACAGCTAACCATTGAACTGATCATGAGGCTCCCAATGGAGGAGTTAGAGAGAAGACTGGAGAGTAGAAAGGGTTTGCAGCCCCATGAGGAGAGCAACAATACCAACCAACCAGAGCTCCCAGAGTTTAAACCACCAGCCTGGGAGCACATAGGGAGGGATCCATGACTCCAGCTGTATATGTAGGGGAGGATGGCTTTGTTGGGCATAGATGGGAAAGGAGATCCTTGGTCCCATGAAGGCTGGATGCCGAGTGTGGGGAAATTCAAGGGTATGGAGGTGGGAGTTGGGGGAGGCAAGTGGAGGCACATCCTCATAGAAGCAGGAGGAGGGGGATGGGATAGGGCATTCCTGGGGAGGAATGGGGTAAGGGGATAACATCTGAAATGTAAATAAAATATCCAATAAAAAATCAAATAAAGTTCTGGCTGTGGATGGGTGTTCTGCTTTGAGTAGGCATTCTTGAGTATGCAGAATACTAGATTTCCTTTTCAAACAAAAAGATGATATTTTATTTTAAACTATATGCATATGTGTATCAGAAAGGTGTGTGTGTGTGTGTATGTAGATGTCCACAGAGGTGAAGAGAGGGCAACATATATTGGTGATGATCAGTAGCCTTATGTGAGTTATGGGAACTAACACAAGGTTCTCTACAAAAACAGTGCTGCTCTTAATTTCTGAGCCACCACATCTCTAGCTACAATAGTAGATTTTCTCGAGAATTCTATGAAACTGTATTTGTGGGTAGTAATAATTCTCTCATGATATATCCCTTTATGTTCTCAGGCTGTGACCTTAGGAACAATTATGTGATTTTCATTACAAGAATTAGTCCCAAACTTCAAGACAATTATACCAACAGATTCTCACAAAAATTAAACACCTTCACTGCAAACTCATTAAGAAATGGAAAGTAAATTTACTTTATTATTTAGACAATGAAGATAGGGCCTTTCACATAAAACAGAGTACATCAATAAAAATATATTGGTGGATAGTAACTGAAAGCAAACATTAATTACAGTAGAATAGGAATAAGAAGAATTCCATAACTAGAAGGGGAGAAAGAAGAGGCAGCATTGATGGCTAATTTTATAATTCTATTAAGATCATCTTTGGTCTCTACTAGAATTTGAAGCTTCTTTGATAAAAGATGAAAGCTACACTTATTTAAGGTTATAAGAATAACTATTAAGAAAGCAATTAGAAGCAATTAGAAGAAGGAATGATGAAGAAGTCAGAAACTTATTTATTCATGGGAACATCATGTCAGGGGCTCCAATTATTAATGATATAAGTAAGTTTCAGATTTACCTTCAGATTGGCACCTCTACCTGAACCTGTGGCAGATAGGCATGCCTGTACCTCAACTCTTCTAGAGCCCACAGCCTACGCGTCTCCCAGGTTTTCTGCCCTAACCAGGAACACTCTGTCCTAATACAACCCCATCTGTGAGCCTAAAGATCCCAACAGATGTGGGATCTATCATGCTTTACCTGAGTTCTGCCACGAGTGATCAAGGAGAAGCTAAAAACTAGCAGAAGATCTTCCTGAGATGGTTCCACCATGGATTGTCAAACTTATTGATAGATTCACTTCTTTAAGCCATTATTACACTTAATGAAAGAATTCTTGCTATTAATATATTTTTCTGTTATTATTAAATATGTATAACAATCACTAGGTATTAACTCACTCTTTTGAGCAGATCTCTGCAGACAACAAGAATGCACTGTGTTGTAGTGATGCTATATAGACAAATAGATGATTTCTTAATTCTTAATGATGACCCTATAAGAATTCTTTAAATTATACTATTAATTATTAAGCTCATTTGTAATGGGATTGCTATTAAGTTCTTTCTCATGTCAAAACCACAATGAGAACTCTGCCAGTCTGCAAGTGTCATGAGTTAATTGTTTCTGAGATAAAAAGCAGGCATCTACAACTAAGATCACATTCAAAGAGGTTGTAAAACAATTAACCAAAGGTCACAAAAAGGGAACTAAGAATTCGCTATAGGTTCAAGGACAGAAGATATAATATTAACTGGGTTTATCTCACTAATACCTCAGAGAGAACTTAGAAATAAAGATTAAAATCACTTTTCAAAGTGTCCCTCTTTTCTTTCTGTGACTTCAACTAGCAGGCTGGAAGTCAGAGCCATGAGGTTCCTGCTGTTTTACAATGAGATGCTAAATACCAGAGATTGTAGTTTCTGGTCTCAGAGGAACTAAAAAGAAGGTCAGGTAAACATTTTATTATTAAACAGTTACCCTAAATATTTCACAAAATTAAGTCTTGCCCCTGCCAATGTTCTTCCCTGTCTGTTACATCAGGAGAGAAGCAAGAAGAAAGGTCTGCCCCCCCCCACCTTGGAGCTCCACAGTCCTGGTCTGCACCTCCACTTGAACCCCTGACAGATCAGTGTACCTGACCCCAAAGTCTATCTTTCACCCAGGAGGTCTGCCCTAACCAGGGGCAGCCCTGGATGCCTCCCGGAGACCTGCTTAACCCAGGTCACATAGAACTAGCTGTTTCAAAGGAGTCCTGCTCCAATCTGAGACACCCAGGCCAGTTAACTCCAGAGGTAACCAGATAGCAAAAAGCAAGCAAAAGTACATAAGCAACAGAAGCCAATATAATTTGGAACCATCAGAACCCAGTTCTTCTACCACAACAAGCCCTAGATACCCTAACAAACCTGAAAAGCAAGATTCCAATCTATCCTATCTCATTAGGATATAAATAACTCTCTTAAAGAACTAAAGAAAAATACAACAGGTGAAGATAATAAACAAAATGTTCCAAGACCTTAAAGTAGAAATAGAAACAATTAACTCACAAATGGAGCAACTCTGGAGAGGAAAAACCCAAGAAAGAGATCAGGAGTGATAAGTGCTAGAATCACCAACAGAATACAAGCCCTAGATACCCTAACAAACCTGAAAAGCAAGATTCCAATCTATCCTATCTCATTAGGATATAAATAACTCTCTTAAAGAACTAAAGAAAAATACAACAGGTGAAGATAATAAACAAAATGTTCCAAGACCTTAAAGTAGAAATAGAAACAATTAACTCACAAATGGAGCAACTCTGGAGAGGAAAAACCCAAGAAAGAGATCAGGAGTGATAAGTGCGAGAATCACCAACAGAATACAAGATATGGAAGAGTGAATCTCAGGTGTAGAAGATACCATAGAAGATATCAACATGCCAGTCAAAGAAAATTCAAAGTGTAAAGTTTTCCTAACCCAAAACATTCAGGAAATTTGGGACTTGACAAAAAGATCAAACCTAAGAATAATAAGTACAGAAGGTGATTAATCCAGTTCAAAGACCAAGAAAACATCTTCAACAAAATAATAGAAGAAAATTTCTCTAACCTAAAGAAAGAGATGGCCATAAATGTATATGTACCCTACAGCACACCAAATAGATTGTATTAGAAAAGAGAATCTTCCTAATGTACACTAAAACACTAAATGTACAGGAAAAAAAAAAGAAAGAAAGAAAGAAAAAAAAAGAAAGAAAGAAAGAATATTAAAAGCTGTAAGGGAAAAGGCCAAGTAACATAGGAAGGCAATCCTATCAGAATTATACCAGACTTCTTAAGAGAAATGCTAAAAGCCAGCAGATCCTGGGAAGATGTCATGCAGAACCTAAGAGACCACAAATGCCAGCCTAGGCTAAAATACCCAGCAAAATTCTCCATCACCATAGATCGAGAAACCAAGATATTCTGTGACAAAACCGAACGTAAGCAGTATCTTTCTACTAATTCAGCCCTACAGAGGATACTAGAAAAGACCTCCATCACAAGGAGAGTAACATCACCCAAGGAAACACAAGAAATTAATCATCTCACAACAACCCCAAAAGAAGTGACTCACACATACATACCACCCCCAACAAAAATAACAGGAACTAACAATCATTGATCTTTAGTATCTTTCAAAATCAACAGACTGAGTTCCCCAATAAAAAGACACAGGGTAACAGACTGGACACACAAACAGTATCCATAATTTTGTTGCATACAAGAAACACACTTCAGCAACAAAGACAGACCTTAGAGTAAATGTCTAGAAAAAAAGTTTTCCAAGCACATGTTCCAAGAAACAAGCTGGATTAGCCATCGCAATAGCCAATAAAATAAACTTTCAACCAGAAGTAATCAGAAAGATGAGGAAGAATGTGGGGAATGATTAGCTCATGCATGGGCGGGGGCGTGGGTTCTTGAATCTTGTTGGGCTGTTGTGATTCTCATGGCTCCAAAGAGACTGAAACTCAGGGAGTCTTGACTGAGTTTACTCTGTGCACAGCACTGGGTGGGTGCTACAAGGCCCTGCCTGGCAGGGGGAGTTCGCACTCAGTCTGAAGTTCCGCGGGGGTGCAGAGTTCTTGGATGGGGGATCCCCAGGCCAGGAGGTGGCTAGCGACTGACTGGTCTCAAGCCCTTGGGCTCTCAGATGCCTCTGAGAGGCCAAAGAAGGACTGAGTCTTGGGGGCCTGTGGCCGACCCACAGCTGAGAGAAACGAGGGAGGGAGAGAAGAAAGAGGCCCAACAGCACCCCCCCACAGGAGACACTCGGTTACTGTACTTGCTTAGCAGACTCAGCAGCCTGGCTAGCTTGCTTGAATATGCGGATAATCATGGCTGGAACGCAGAGAGGTCCTCCAGGTGGGAAGTTAGGCTCAGCAGCTGCGGCAGCTCAGCATTAAAGGCCTTCTGCATTTTTCCCATAGTGGGCCCCAGAGATACCCAAATAAACCCAGAAAAAGGTTTATTTTCATGGTGGATGGTAGATGGATCTGGATGCACCCCTGTGAAACTCAGGGCAGACCTGAGTTAAATAGAGAGGGAGAAGGGGGGGAGGGTATGAGGAAGAATGCTTAATTGGCTCTGACCTCTGGCCTTCAGGTAACTTATTAGTATATAAATATATCTAGGGCCTGAGGCCTGTAGTCACCCCTCTCTAACCAAACATGACTGTAAGGTGCTTGTTAATGGAGATGTAGCCCACGTGTTAGGAGCCTGGATTCTGGGAGTGTAGGGAAATGTATTTCATCCCTCGCAAGGTCTCTGGCCATTTCCAAGCCAATGCTCTACAAAAACCCAAGACCCCTTCACAGTCCTACAGAAGAACACTTAATACTCATCAAAGGAAAAATCCACTAAGAGGTAGTCTCAATTCTGAACATCTATACCACAAATGCAAGAGCACCCATATTTGTAAAAGAAACTTTACTAAAGCTCAAAACACAAACTGAACCTCACATAATAGTACTGTGGGACTTCAATTCTCTCCAATGGACTGGTCATTAAAATTTGAAACTAAACAGAGACACAGTGAAACTTACAGAAGTTATGGACAAAATGTATTTAATAGATACCTACAGAATATTTCACCCCCAAATAAGAGAATAAACATTCTCAGCACCTCATGGAACCTTCTCCAAAATTGACCATATAATCAGACACAAAAGAAACCTCAACAGATAAAAAATGTTGGAAATAATCCCATGGATTCTATCAGATCACCACAAACTATAGCTGAATTACAAAAACAATAGAAATCCCTCATATTCATGGAAACTGAACAACTCTACTTGGTCAGGGAAAAAAATAAGGAAATTAAAGACTTTCAAAATTTCTATGAAAATTAAGGCACATCAAACCCAAATTTATAGGACACAATGAAAGCAGCGTCAAGAAGAAATATCATAGCACTAAATGTCTTCATAAAGAAATTGTAGATATCCTATACTAGCATCTTAACAGCACACCTGAAATCTTTAGAACAAAAAGAAGCAAACACACTCAAGAGAAGTAGATTTCAGGAAACAGTCAAATTCAGGGCTGAAATCAACCAATTAGAAACAAAGAGAACAATACAAATAATCAACAAAACGAAAGGCTAATTATTTGAGAAAATCAACAAGATAGATAAACCCTTAGTCAAACTAACTAAAGGGCACAAAAGACAGTATCCAATTTAACAAAATCGGAAATGAATAGGGAAACATAACAACAGAAACTTAGGAAATTCAAAAAAATTAATAAATCTTACTAAAGCCTATGCTCAACAAAACTGGAAAATCTAGGTGGAATGGATGATTTTGAAGACAGTTACATGTTAAATCAAGATCAGGGTATACTTTCAAAACAGTCCTATAACACCTAAGAAAATACAAGCAGCCATTAAAATTCTCCCAATCAAAAAAATAAAAAAGGCCCATGACCAGATGGTTTTAGTGTATAAATCTACAAGCCCTTCAAAGAAGAGCTAATACCAATACTTCTCAAAATATTCCACTAAATAGACACAGGAAAAAAAAAAACACTACCTAAATCATTTTATGAAGCCACAGTCACTTTGCTAGATAATCTACACAAAGACTCAACAAAGAAAGAGAACTTCAGACCAATTTCAATTAAGAATATTGATGCAAAAATATTAAATAAATTTCTTGAAAACTGAATCCAAGAACACATCAAAACCATCATTTACTATGGTCAAGTAGGCTTCATCCCAGGGTTGTAATTTCAATAAATAAAAGCCTATCAATGCAATTCACTATATAAATAAACTCAAAGACAATATAAAGCTGTTCACTCTCTCCATATCTATTCAATATAATACTGGAAGTTCTTGCAAAAGCATGTAGATGACAAAATGAGATGAAGGGGATACAAATTGGAAAGGAATAAGTCAAGGTATCACGATTTGCAGATGATATGGTAGTCTACATAAAATACCCAAAACATTCTACCAGAGAACTCCCACAACTGATAAGCAACTTCAGTAACATGGGTGGATATAAAATTAGCTCAAAAGAATCAGTAGCCTTTCTTTATATAAATGATAAATAGGTTGAAAAAGAAATTAGAGCAACAACAGCCTTCATAATAGCCACAAATAATATAAAATATCTTGATGCAATTTTATTCAAGCATGTGAAATATCAGTATGATAACAACTTCAAGACCCTGAAGAAAGAAATTTAAGACCACAGAAAAAAGCTCTTTCATGTTCTTGGATCAGTAGGATTAACAGAATAAAGAATGGCCATCTTATCAAAAGCAATCTACAGATTCAATGCAATCCTTATCAAAATTCCAATACAATTTCTCAAAGACATGGAAAGAGCAATTCTCAACTTCATAGGGAAAAATAAAAAATCCAGGATAGCCAAAAATTCTCAACAATAAAAGAACTTCTGAGGGAATCACCATCCCTGACCTCAAGCTATACTATAGAGCACTAGTGATAACTGCATGTTATGGTACAGAGATTGACAGATGGATCAATGGAACAGAATTGAAGATCAAGAAATAAACCCACAAATCTATGGACACCTGATCTTTGACAGAGAAGTCAAAACTGCACAATTGAAAACAATAAGCATCTTCAACAAACAGTGCTGGTCTAACTGGCAGTCTGCATGTAGAAGGATACAAATTAATCCGTATTAATCACCTTGCAAGAGCTCATATCTAAGTGGATCAAAGACTTCAACATAAAACCAGATACAATAAATCTAATAGAAGAGAAAATGAGAAAGAGCTTTGAATGCATTGACACAGGGTAATTTTTCCTGACACCAGCAGTTCAGGCTCTAAGATCAACTATTGACAAATGGGACCACATGAAACTGAAAAGCTTCTGTAAGGCAAAGAACATTGTCAATAGGACAGAATGGCAGCCTATAGATTGAGAAGAGATCTTCAGTAACCCCATGTCTGATAGAGTGCTAATATCCAAAATATATAAAGAACTCAAGAAGGTAGACTCCAAATTAAAACAAAACAAAACAAAACAACAACAACAAAAAAAACATAATCTGATTTAAAAATGGGATACAGAGCTAAACAGAATTCTCAACAAAGGAATCTCTAATGACTGAGAAGTACTTAAAGAAATCCTTAGTGATCAGGAAAATACAAATCAAAATGACCATGAGATTCCACCTTATACCCACCAGAATGACAAGAACTCAAGTGACAGCGTATGTTAGTGAGGATGTAGAGAAAAAGGAACAGGCCTCCATTGGTGGTGGGAATGCAAACTGCTACAATCACTCTGGAAATCAATCTGGCAGCTCCTCAGAAAATTGGAAATAGTTCTACCTGAAGATACTACTATACTGCTCCTGGGCATATACCCAAATGGTGCTCCACCATACCACAAGGACATGTGCTCCATTATGTTCATAGCAGCCTTATTCATAATAGCCAGAAACTGGAAACATCCCAGATATCCCTCAGTCAAAGAATGGATACATAAATGTTGTTCATTTACACAGTGGAATACTATTTGGCTATTAAAAACGAGGAAAATGTTCATTTACATGGTGGAATACTATTTGGCTATTAAAAACGAGGACATTATGAATTTTGCAGGCAAATGGATGGAACTAGAAAATATCATCCTGAATGAGGTAACACAGACCCAAATGGACATGCATGGCATATACTCTGTATATTTTTCTAAAAGTGCAGAATATCCATGATACAACCCATGACTGTAAGAAGTTTAACAAGAAGGAAGGCTTCAGTGAGGATGCTTCAATCTCACTTAGAAGAGGGAGGAAAATAATCACAAGAGGAAGGGAGGACCTGGATGGGAGAGGGGAAGGGGAGGGGAAAACGGGGCAGGATGTGGTATGGGGGGAGGGGCAGGAGAGAAGCCTAGAGGGCCAGGAGAATTAATGTAAAAATTCAGCTGCTGGGGTTATGCGGTGGGTGGAAGCTCTAGAAAGTTCCAGAGACTGGGATGTGAGAGGCTTCTAGGATTCAATAGAGAAGATCTTAGTAGAAATGCCTATCACTCGCGGAATGGAACCTGAAGAGAAGACCTCCAGTAGATAGATAGGACCCCCAGTGGAGGGATGATGTCCCCAACCCACTTTTAAAATTTTGGACCCAGAATTGTTCATGTCTAAAAGGAATGCAGGGACAAACATGGAGCAGAGACCGGAGGAAAGGTCATATATTGACCAGGCCAACTAGGAATCCATTCCATGGGCAGGCACCAAACCCTATCCCTATTACTGGTACTATGTTGTACTTACAAACAGGAGCCTAGTATGACTCTACCAGCAACTGACTGAGACAGATGCAAATGCTTACAGCCAACCATTGGACTGAGTGAGGTTGGGGACCCCTATGGAAGAGATAGGTGAAAGTTCCTTCAATGGAACTGAAAGAGAAGGCAAACTTATAGGAAGACCAAGAGTGTCATCTAACCTGGACTTCTCAGAGTTCCCAGAGACTAAGTCACCAGCCTAAGAGTATACTTGGGCTGGTCCATGGCCCCAGGCACATGTTTAACAGAAGGCTGCTTTGTCAAGCCACAGTGAGCGTGGATGTGGTTAATCCTGTAGAAACTTGATGCCTCAGGGAAGGGGGATGCTTTGTGGGGTAGGGAGTGGCTGAACCCCATCTCAGAGATAAAGGGAAGGGGTGATGGTGTGAAGTACTCCATGGGTGTACTGGGAGGGAGGCAACATTTACAATGTAAATAAGTAAACTAATTTTTAAAAAATAAAAGTTTATAAGGGGAAAAATGCAATTAAGAAATATACTGGCTTATGAAGTACGTGTAGAAGGTTCTCTTGTAGAATCCTCTAGAATCCATTATAGAAATATACAAATGATCAAATGCGGAGAACAGTCCCTGAGGTCCCCAATATCTCCTGATACATCTACAACAGGACCCTGAATCTAAGGCTCAAGGAACATCATGAAAGAGGAGAAAGATGGTAACAGAAGAAACCCAGGACGTCTGCTGAGGGATAGTGTGTTCTAACACAGGGAAGCTGTCAAAAATAGGCTATCTAAATAAATCCTGAATGATGATATTACCAGTTGACATGCTATCATGGATGAGGGGAATCTCACAAGCCCCCAACCCATCCATCCCTAGGCAAAGGGCTACAGGCCATCAATGGCTGCTGAAATTGGGAAGACAGTCTTTTGCAGAGACAACTCCCTGATAGGTTATCGAATCTCAAGTAGTCAGCTCTAAGCAAATATAAACACAAGCAACACTAATTGAACTCACTGTGTGTGTGTGTGTGTGTGTGTGTGTGTGTGTGTGTGTGTGAGAGAGAGAGAGAGAGAGAGAGAGAGAGAGAGAGAGAGAGAGAGTTTGTAAAACAATAATAATTGAAGACAAGTCATAATTTGAGAGAAGGTAAGGGAACAAAGGAGGAATTGGAGAGGAAACAGGAAGGTTGTAAATTATGTAATACAGTACTCTCATATGACAATTTCAAAAAAATAATTTTCTATTTGGTAACTGTGAAAGGAATATATTTAGAATCCCCAAATAGTCTCTTCTTGGTATGTATGTTCTTTCTTAATCCCCTATCCTTGTCTAAACCTCAAACAAATATGTCAAAAGTCATGGGATCTCTCTTCTGAGGCAGTTACAAAAAGACCTAGTCTCCTCATTTTCCATCTCTCCCTAGCCCCTCCCTTCTCATTCATTTTGTCCAGAAACTAATCTTTCATGCCAATGATCACTCCATAGGCTAAGCACACACAAACTCAGGCTAATTGGACACAGGATCCTCTCCTTATCCTCAAAACTCCTGAAGACTGAGATGAATTAGACCCTCACTGGTTCATAGATTGCAGCTTGTGTGAGTCCCTAAGGTAGAAAGAAATCCTACCTAAACTGCACTCAATTCCTACCTGTAGATTATCTGAAATAATTAATGTTGTTGTAAACTAGCAAGTGTTCCTATTTATACAGGAAAAGATTACTAATATAAAAATAAATATTCATACACTCCTATGATTCATGTGTCCTTACTGAATAAGTGTTTATTATAAAATAAAATGCTTTAAAATATGAATATTATATATCACTGAATCAAAGAAAAAAATAAAATTTAGAGAAAGGAAATGTTAATGTTTCTATAAATATTTCTCCCATCCAAATACTAACCAGATGTGACCTTGATTAGTTTATGAGATCAGACAATATTAGGTGAGTTTACAATGGTATGGCCATAGACAACTAATTATATTTCTAAATGTGAAATAATAATATGAAAAAGAAACAAAGTGATTCGGCTCAGAAAATAGTAAGGACAGCTTACAATATATTTTATTTCATACACATCGTTATTCCCTTGGCTAGTTCTGAATATTTAAGAATCACTCAGTTTTTCTGACAATCAGTTTGTAGTAATAACTGTTAGGTTGAGTTCTGATACCCAAAAGCTATGAAACTATTAAAGCAGGTTTAGAAACTGACAAAAAAGTGTTTCTTTTCAATAATGTATGAATTCATTGACTCAGTCATGAGTGAACTGAGAAGAGTGGATTTTTCCTGAGAGTGGGATTCGAAATTGAGAGCTCCCCTTCATGAACAAGTGATTCGTGTTTACTTTGCACAGAAAGCCATCAGTCAGACTTGCATATGTATTCTCTATAGCGCATTGACTTTCAGCTCATATTGCCCTCTCTCTGTATAAGTTGGTTTCTCCTTTTAATTGGATTTTTATTTCGTATTTTCCAGCACTAGTTTCCTTAGGCAAACTCATGACCCCATTCTACAATTCCCACTGCTAGGTTATATAATAATTGTTTGAGCAAGCAGGGTCCCCAAAGAGAGAATTTAACTTAGTAGTTTGCAGTAAGAAAATCAGTTGAAAATATAATTTGACATCAATAGACTATGATTTCCGGTCATGTTTTTAATGCTGATATTATTGCTTGAGATGTAGTTACAAATATGAACTTCCACGCTGACATACCAATGTTTGTGCACTTTGACAAGGTCTACATATAAAACCTTAGCATAGTTCTGTTATTTAATTCCCCATAAAGATACGATAGAAAATAATATTAATCTCAAATTGTTGTTTTAAAGAAAAATGGGCATGCAACACAAAGGGAATAATTTAGCTGGTAGCTTTATTACTTAAATTTTAGTCTACATTAGAAGACTCTGGGCTTGTTGGTGTCTATATCAGATCAGTGACTCTGGTCTCTCCAGCGTCATCAAACTGCAAAGGGTGCAGCAAAAGAGCTTCCAAAGGAGACACTGTGATTGAACGAATAGTCAAGAAAAGAACTCACGTATTATATAGACTCATATTTACACTTAACTCACACATCCAGCTTTCCAACCCCAGAAAGTAACGGTTTTGTTTATAAAGCAGAGAGATGATCTCAGCATTTCCACAGTCTTGATTGGAACATAATTAAACAGGGTCTTTTGAGGACTTCCTATGTGTAATGCTTTCAACAAAGCCCTTTTCTTCATAAAGAGCAAATGTCTACCGTTTCATTTGATCCGCTTGATTTACATCGAGTAGTTTTATGAGCCAGGTCACGAATTCTGTGAGCAATGAGTTAAAGATTATTTTGGACACTTATTTGAAGATATTCAGAAAATAATTTAACCTATTAAACAGGGATCCAATTATCCCTCTCCTAACTGTTGTTCTCCTGCTGAGCTTTCCTGCACAAGATGACAGAATATCTAATCTTCTAGATAAACATCAGACACTTGAAAGGAAATGGTGTTCTACCTTTTGACCTTGAATTCCCTTCCCTCTGTTGTAGTGGTTTTCAAACTGTGGCTCAAAACCCCTTGGGGATCAAATAACCCTTTTACAGGGATTATGTATCAGATAGACTCCCTATCAGATATTTGCATTGTGATCGATAACAGTAGCAAAATTACAGTTATCAAGTAGCAACAAAACAATTCTATGGTTGTGGGTCACCACAATATCACAATGTTAGGAAGATTGAGAGCAGTCTGTACACAGTACTTTACATGAAAGTTAAAATCCTTAAGTTCACATTTATTATTAATCTGGAATCTTTTTATTACTGAAAAGACCCGTAACCATGTAATGCTCAGAGAAAGAAGTGCCTGAATTACTAGGAAAAAATATGGGTTCTCTTGATTACTTAAATGTTTTAATATAGTGAAGTAAATGTAAAAATAAATGCTCTTCCTTCTCCTATTAAATGGCCTATTCTCGTCAAATGGTGTTTGGTTCAAATGACATATACTCAATTTTTCTTTTCTTTTTTTTTGGTTTTTTGAGGGAGGGTTTCTCTGTATAGCCCTGGCTGTCCTGGAACTCACTCTGTAGACCAGGTTGGCCTCGAACTCAGAAATCCACCTGCCTCTGCCTCCCAAGTGCTAGGATTAAAGGCATGTGCCACCACTGTCTGGCCTCAGTTAATTTTTCAAAGACCTTAATGTAGTACTAACTTTTTAAATGTTATATTCTATGATGTTACAGAAACTTATCCTAAAACACTGAAAAACTAACTTATAAGAAAAAATTGTTTATTATATTTATGCCTTTCATAAAAATGACTCTCAGCTCAGACTAAACACATACTGAATTTCTCATAGGAAGGAAATGAATAACCATAGATAATTAGATATTTGTAATTAAAAAAAAGAGTTTTCTGGAACATTTATGCTGAAAACTCAAAGCATGGATTAAAATTTGCCTTGTTTAGAATTGGAAGTTTTATAGTATTTTTTTTAACAATATCATAGAGATGCATTAAAACAAACAAAACAAAACATGGTGTCTCCTAGAAGAGCTGAAAAATCAATGAGTAGAAAGTTTTCTGAATGCTTTAGGTGTTTTCCTGTGTCTGCCTCCGTTATTGCTCACTGTCTCTGTCTTCCTAGAGAAGACTTGTCTGTTTACTGACTGTTACTATCTCACGACATTCACCTGATCAATGCCTGTATAAGATAGGAACTCAAATATGACTGGGGCTGGAGGGGACTTAAAGTTCTGAAGCACTAACTACTCTTACAAAGACCCATGTTTGGTTCCCTGTATCCACTTGGCAGCACATAACTCACTGCAATTCCATTTTAGAAAAATCAAAACCCTCTTCTGACCTCCACTAGCACCAACTACGAAGCACCAACATGGTGAATTTATATGCGCAGGGAAAGCAATCCTACCTGAAGCAAATCTAAAACACCCTTTAAAGAAATATGGGTTTATGTTAAGATGAATATATTCCTTCATTTCAAATAAAACTAGAGTCATCATGTAAATGACTGACATGAAGTTTTATATAAATTAAATATAATGTCTGGATCCTGAATACATGTGAACACTGTAACAATGCATGTGTGAATACTAGAACAAATGTGATAAGAATAAATTAATAAGGAGGTATTTGTTGAGAAATGTAACTTCTATGGTGATGTTACTAAAAACTATGCAAAAAAGTTACATATATGCATAATATATTTGCATATGAATGCTAATGGATTTTGCTATACTCTCAGAGTAATATTTGGAATCTAAGCATCTAATCCTTCTTCTGAGGCTTACTGATTTATTAGGTCTAGAGACTAAAAACCTTGTTACCATATAAAGACTTATGTTCTTTAATTGCATATAAAGTTAGAGAAAGAAACTGTATTATTTTGGACTTATTGGACATAAATTCTTTAGGGTTTTTGCCAAGTCCCTTTTGTAAATTGTTTATATAATTTGTTACGATTCTTATAGCTACAGAGGAAAGACTAGAAGATGTGTGTTTCAATTTAATTATATTTAACCTATGTATTATCTCTCTCTGGCTATCTTTGTCTTTCTCTATGTCTCCGTCTGTCTCTGTTTTTGTCTCTTTCTCCCTATCTCTGTCTCTCTGTCTCTCTGTCTCTCTCTGTCTCTTCTCCTCTCTCTCTCTCTCTCTCTCTCTCTCTGTGTGTTGTGTGTGGGGGGGTATATCTGTATCTGTGGATATTTATTGGAATGTATGTAAGGGTGACTCCAAACATGAATATGTGGACACTTATATGTAGGCCAGAGTTTAACAACAGATGTCTATCTTACTATATTGCTCCTCCCCCCATTTTTGAGGTGAACCTGGAGTCAGCATCAGTGAGCTTCAAGGATTGTCCTGTCTCTCCAACACTAGAGGTATTATGTACTCAGCCTTTCACAGCCTTGTATGCGCTGTGTTCTAACGGGTCCTTATGGTTGAGCAACAAGCATTATATTGACTCAGTCATCTCCCAACCCACAGAAAAGTATTAGAAAGGGAATATTATAGGATTAAAACACTTGTGACAAATTACTAATGATTAAGTAACTTTTTTATTTTTTATTGTAATTCATTTTATTATCTAGGATGTGTTTATGCATCCATTTAATAATTGATTTTGATAGCATTATTTTCAAATAACATTTTTAATGAGTGAATAATCTAACATCTTCACAAACATGAACCAAAGGTTTAAAGGTATTAGTTTAACAATGGCTGAGAAGTTTCTTTATTTTTATAGCAATCTGACAAGTGATAAAGATTTTGGGATATAGTCTATATAAATATTTTAATAAATAGATTAATAAATCAAAATTACTTTAAGTTTTTAATGATTTTAATATTATAGAAACATGGCTTGTGTGAAGATATTTTCTTGTTTCTAAGAATTTTCAATATCAACATAAAAATTTTATGTAACCAAACTGTGGAGTAGTTCAGTTACATTATTCCTGAGGATCATAATGTAAGATCTTCTCTAGATCTTCAAGCTTATAAAAACAAATGACTTCAGCGACAAAAGCTCCTAACATCTTCAATCGTGAGGAATAAACAATAAACATATCTTAGTTTTTTGTGATCAAGTGAAAGTAACAAAAATAATTTATCAGATTAATTTCATAAACTTCCGCCTAAACATCTACTTTGTTTAATCTCATCATCATGACTTTTTCCATACTTACAACATTATCAGCATTATACAACAACTGCTATCTGTAAACACATATCTTATAACCTACTCAATCCTTCAGGCACCTCTTCATCCTGGCTGTTCAATCTGACCTTTAAAAACATTGTAGATGCCTTCTTTCCTTATTGTTCATTTCTAATCTGTTTGCTTCTGACAATATGTTAGTATGAAGTCATTGAGAAAAACAATTTCCACTGGACATATTGATTTTGGCTCACAGTTTCTGAGCTTTCAATCAATAGGTACTTGGCCTAATCACTTAGAACCTGGACTAAGGTAGGATGTTGTGATGGACTGAGTCTATTAAAGCAAAGGTGTTTCTGAATAATGTCTAGAATGCAAAGAACTACAAGGTAATGGCCAGGGAAAGTTATACACCTTAAAGTCACACCCCAGAGATCTACTTTCTCCAACTAAGTCCCATACCCTGATACACCAAATTCATTCATGAATTAGACAATTGATGAAGTCAGCAGTCTCAGAAACAGATCAAGGCTACCATCATTTGAGGATCAAGACCTCAACATGTTACCCATGAGGACATTCTATAGTCAGGCAACTACAGCTATTCTATCAGATATTATCTCACCCAAAGCATCATGACCTCGATATATAGCTAACTCTTCAGTCTTTGAAATTTTAATTTATAAAAAAATATGTCATCCATAAATAGGCTGTCACTTGTCTATTTTATAAGCAGGTATTTCAGGAGACAACATGGATAGCTTTTCCTATCATCTTTCCTGAAGTGCTGGATTTCCTCTCAGTTCATTAGCTGACCTGGTCTTTCTTATTCTTTGATTGACTGGGGTGTTTTCATTCATTTGTATTCATTATCACAATATGAGATAAACTATGATTTCAATCGAATTAGATGTGTCCATACTGAAGCTCCTAATCTTTTTCTTTTGATCTGCCCCTGTTACTTCAATTAATAATTAAATTATTAGTCACCTATGCCAGCCTTCTAGAATTACTTCTTTCCACATAATATTTCATCAATCACCATGCCCTGCTAATTTTACATTTTATAAATGAGTCAAATTTTTCTGTGCACAAGAGGAATTCATAGCACTGGTGAAGGTAAGAATTGCATAGGTCATGCAGAAGTTTCTAGCTCAGAAGATCATATACAGAAATCTAAATTCCTAGCCAAGGAGCTATATTTTATATAATGGCAAGACCTGAGTATTCCTGTAAGGTATATATAAGATGAGAATATTTACTGAAGAAAAAAAATGTGTTGTTAGTATTTAGAATCTTCTGTCCTGTGAAAATAGTCGAATACATTTTGATAATTTACAGTGCTTTGGAAGGAATGGAACATAAATTACAACATTATGTAATTTCCTCCGTACCATAATCTTATTCCTAGTTCTTGTGTAGGTCAAATAATGTCTATCTTGTATTGTTTTAGATTTTATTCATTGGATTTGTTTTTATATTGTGTCTGGTTGTATATGTGTGGTGTGTGTGTCTGTGTGTATATGAGAAAGAGAGAGAGAGAGAGAGACAGAGACAGAGGACAGAGAGAGACAGAGAGAGAGAAAGAGAGAACCCAGAGAGAGAGGAGAGAGGAGAGAGAGAGAGAGAGAGAGAGAGACTTTAGATTCTAGATAGAAGAACTCAATCTCTAGTCTGTGGTTGAAATAACAGCTGAGAAGCCTGAGAAATGCATAAGGGTGAAAGAGGAACTGAAAACAGTCAGAGGAGAAGCTAGGGGCAGCTCAACAGATTAGGATAGGGAGTTCTTAAGTACAGACTGAGCTTCTTACTGAAAGATAAATGCAAACCCCAGAGCAAACAGGGCTATCCAGTTGGTTGCTTTGCAATGGCACAGGGCTATTTAATCTACCAACTGACTCAAATCCAGCTTCACTAGAAAGAGGCATGAGATTTCTGGGATGTTCTAGTTTGTAGACATATTTTTGTTTGCTGAAACTCATGCTCTAAAGTGGCTCTGTCCAATTTGAGAGCTACTAGTCACACAGTTTTGACAAAGTTGATTTATATTTTTGATGCATAGGGTTATGTAAAATGTATCATTAAATTCAGAAAACATTAAGACAAAACACGAAAACACAAAACAATATGAAAAACAAAGTCCCCTGATACACACAAAGACACACAGACACACAGACACACAGACACACACAGACACACACAGACACATACCTACACACATACACACACACACACAGACACATACCTACACACACAACAGAGAGAGAGAGAGAGGAGAGAGAGAGAGAGAGAGAGAGAGAGAGAGAGAGAGAGAGCGCCTTTGTGTTGGTCAATTTCTGTAGGACTTGGGGTCTGCTTTGGGTGTGATTGATAGAGCCAATGTCACACCATTGGAAAAAAACTGATTTTTAATTTCTCAGTAGATATCAATACAATTAACTTACTGATTAGTGTTCTTCCTTCTGTTCTCCTCCCTCCCTCCCTCCCTCCCTCCCTCCCTCCCTCCCTCCCTCTCTTCCTCCTCCCTCCCTTCCTTCTCTCCTTCCTTTCATTTCTTCCCTCCTTTCCTTTCTTTCTTTTCTTTTCTTTCCTTTCTTTCTTTTCTTTTTAAAAGAGAGGAAGAGCAGAAGTAAGAGAAAAGGGAGAAGGAAAGAGCATGAAACTGAGTTTAAATAGAGGTGAGTAAAATCTGGGAACCCTTGAGTGAAGGAAAAACATGATCAAAATGTATTGTATAAAATATCAATAAATAAAATGTACATTATTTCTTGAACTATGTTTCAATGTTTCCTTAGTTAGTCTGGATCACTGTGTAGTGTAGAATAGCCTAGAATTTGTCATCTTCCTGACTCAGCTTCTTGATTGATGGGTTGAAGGAGTTTGCAACTATACCCTGCTGAGTTAATTATTTAAAATGGCCGCTGGTCAAGCTGACTATCTAAGCTGCAGAGGCTCTGCCAAGCTCAGCTGCCATGTTCCGTGGCCAGAGGCCATGTGCAGGCTGCAGCTAGAAACAGCCAGACAGAAACATCAACCCTGCCACCATGAGATGTCAGCTTGAGAGATGGCTCTGCAGTCTTTCATGCTGTCTTCGCAAGGCTGGGCATTGCCCAGGCCATCCCACCAACCTCAAGTGCTCAGTACAAATTAGATTCTAATGCTTAGATTATCCAAAGGTTTTATATATTTGGTAATGATCAGTAACAAGATGCCCATACAATCAGAAGTGTAACCCAATACCCAACCTAGATATACCAACTACCTTTGACTGCTAGAGACACATGCACATCCGCCCGTATTCCCCCTCTCTGTTTCTCTCTCTTAGCTCCTCCTCTTCCTTCTCCTCTTCCTCTCCTTACTCCTCCCACCTTAGCTCCTCCTACAATAGCCATCTATGATTTTCAAAGCATGACCACTTGAAAATGCAACATTATATGGAAAGCCACACCTGTAACTCCTGCTTCATTTCTGTGTGTTACTGCTACTCCGTAAGTTTATAAAACAAGTTTATATTCTTTTCAAGACAGGGTCAACATCAATTTAGGTTTTAGGGATTACTTAACACTGAATCTGTAAAACACACCTTGAAGGAAAATATAGTGTAAATAAGCCCATGAAAGTTTCACACTCAACAAACCTGAGCCCCTAAGTATTAGAAGATATGTTTTTTTATCAAAGTTATTGTTTTATTGAATTAATTAAATAGAAAATCTCCCAAAAATCTGTACCAACCTGGTGGAGAAATTTTTAAAAATCTACTGATTATCTTTACCTTTTTATTCAGAAAGTTATTAAAGTCTAGGGGCTAATAATTTAAAAATAAAATGATATAAAATGTTCATCATTTGTTTGCAAACATTGAAGCAGACACTTTCCAGCTTCTTTATCATTTCTTTTAAAATTAATAAAAACCGAGTATTTATTCATAAGTCAACACACCACATTTAAAACTCTTATTATCTTGACAAAATTACCACTTCTAGATATATTAAAACTAAAATTGGCTTAGCAGAGTTGATGACAAGAGATAACAACATGAACATTGAATAGCACAACATTTATTTCTGTTAATTCCCTTAAAATAAAATTGCTTGCTCCTATCTGCTGTACTTAGTGAATCTCTGCTAATAAGGAGACTTGGTGTACCGTCTTCCTCAAATGCTTGGGTATAACACAGCTGTTAAAATGCATAAGATTACATGGTGGCATTCTTTACCAAATCACAAATCAGGCCTCAAGTACTAATCAACATAACCACTGGGGCCTTAATGGAAGATTTCTGCTAAGAAAGATTGATGATTATCTGTGATAATGGGCCTTTGTATCTCTGGTAAATTAAATTCTTGGGGAAGCCAAATTGTGTCTCCTGTTTTCAAAATACAAAGTGGATAGTTGTATAGCTAAATTTTTTTATTTTTCAAGCAAGGTTTTGTGTAAGATAAATTTTTTTTTATTCTTCTTCTTTATGTATTTACAAAATTAAATCCCACTTAATTCATACATCATAGCAGGACTAAACTTCCATTTCTATTTTGTTTCAGGTTTATGACCACCAGGCCTCTCTGAGTGCTAAGGTCCCAGAATTCCCCTCTCTCCTTTCACTCATACCCTAGTTCCATAGGACTGCATCCTTCTCAAGCCAGCATGCTGGTCTTAGACTGAAGTTCTCACGTTCAGTGTCTGTAACCTCTCCTGTAGAGGAGTCCAGCAACATGGTTCCTCTGGCAAAGAATCACATCCGTAAACCTTGTAGGTCTATGTGATCCAGCTGGAATACAGACACCCCTTAATACACACATTTAATTGCTAACAGTGAAGGTAGGGTTAGTTTGTAGTAGGAAGCAGCCAGGATTGAAAGTGCCATTAATTGAGGGACAGAGAGTGTTGAATCAGAGAAAGGTTTGACAGAATGAGTCAAAGATATGCCCAACTCTCATGAGAACATACAGAAAAGTGAGGCTACTTAAGAGCAGAGCAGGAGGAGAGAGAGAGAAAGAGAGAGAGAGAGAGAGAGAGAGAGAGAGAGAGAGAGAGAAAAGAGGGGTGGTGTGGATTGTGTGTGGGAGTTTTAGCAGAGCAGTCTTACAAAGGTATGTGTCAGAGAGAAAACAAATTAGACAAGGGTGAAGACAGAATGAGCCAGAGAATGAGAAGGAACAAGAAGATTAGATCATATTGCCCAAGTTAGTATAAGGCCAAGTAGAAGTCAAGAAAAGCCAGTTTAAATCAGTCATCTTGGAGAGGAGTTTGGACCAGAACATCTGAGTTGACCCAGTCAGCCAGAGTTCATAAAGAAGGGTGAATTATTTCAGCAGTCAGTCTCAGATGCCGAAACAATTTATGCCTAGGTTAGCAGACGGAAGCTGGAGCTAAAGCCTTCAAAACTCAGGTTTGCAGAAGATTAGATTGTATGGAGGCTAAAACCTTCCAGAAATAAGCCTGGGGATACTTAGAACAGAGAAAGAGATGCTTTGTGCTCAGCCATGGGTATGGCTCTCATCTCACCCCTCCTACATCTGAGGACATAAAAGAGACATTTATAGCCTCCTTCTAATACTTTATTTCCCAATCCTCTCACCATAACTTCTTATGCTTATTTACATCTTTGTCCTATATTTAATGCAAAAATCCCTTTAAAATTGTCACTATTCCCTTTGACCAAGAAATTAGTGGTGTGTGTACGTGTGTGTGTGTGTGTGTGTGTGTGTGTGTGTGTGTGTTGCTTACAATATGTGGACTTAGTTTTGATTGTTGAACTTTCCTCATGGGTTATATGTTCTAAGAGTAGAAACTTACTTCAGTCATCCATTTATCACTAATCAATCACTGCTGATCAATCGATTGTGTACACAAGCATATGCATGCACATCACACACTACATGAAACACATGTATTCATAAGTATATTTAGCACAACACTAAATATCCTTTTTTTTTCTTGCTATTTCCAGCAAGTTTCCATTCTAATCAAAATCAATTATGATAGCCTTTAAAGTCTATCGGTACCATGTGGTTGTATTTGGAAAAATCAAATCCCTATAAAAGAATATTTAAGTTAGTATCATATATTTAACTCTTATGAGCAATAATTAGATTTCTTTCATTGCACAAAGATATATAATCACTTTCCTGATAAATTTCTATTAATGAATTGCTGAGCATATGCTATATATGGTATGTATGTACCTATATATGTATGTATGTATGTATGTATGTTTAGAAAGAGGCAGTTCTTGTTGCTCATTGAACTCAGAACACATTTGCAGTTATCCCCACACAACAGTGTTGTATCAAGTGACTCACCACACATGACTACAATTATGACTATTTGTGAACTCAACAGTAGATGACGCATTTACTTTTACTTAATTCTTTATTGTGTTTTTCCTCTTATATATTTGAATATTTATGGGTTGGGGTAATTTAAAAGTTTCATTTATATATCAAAGACATATAATAAATATCTTTCTAAGTTCACTAAGTTTTGTTGAATTATTGATAATTTCACTGAATTATAAATTCACAAAATTATAAATTATACCTTAGACTTAGAAAATTATAAGCTATTTCCAGTTTTTCATATGTGATTTCATCAATTTCAGGTTTATAGCTTTGGCTCTTTCACATTTAACATATATTCTCCATCAACATTTTTTGAAGTAACACTATTTTAAGAGGCACACTTTCCCCAGACTATGAAAATTGCACACAAACATACACTGTACATATAACATATCACAAATGTATGTTATGTAACTACACATTATTCTATAAACATAGTCAATTTATTTTTATAATTTTATAATTTGTTTGTGTGAGAGAGTTAGAAGGTATTTGTATGTCATGGTATGTTTTAGGGATCAAATTTGGTTGGTCAAGTTTGTGTGGCCAATGCTTTTTGCCCATTGTGCCATTTTGGTGGCCTAATTGATGTGCCTTTAATATCAATCAATAAGTGATCATTTAAAAATGTAAGTAGTGTATATTATAACATACATTACATAAGTACATACTTGAATTTTCTTCTGTCTTTATTACAGTTTATGACATAGAAGCCATATGTTCTGGAAATATGTTAGAGTTTTTATGGAACTGTAAATGAAAATAAATTTCCCCCAGACAACGTATAGATTAGTGGAATCACACATGTAAACACATACAGTAAATCTTACCCCATTGAGTATAATGCACACTTCCTATTTATAAGTATCTATATATATTTACTTATTTATATACATATATTTACTATTTTCTCAATACTTCTCTTGTTACTATTATTTCTGTTATTCTCTATATCTATTATTTATTATATTATTATTCTAAGAGAACATTATCCTAGGATTATATATGTGAGGTTGCCATAAAACTTTTATAATATGGTTTACAGTTTAACCATTAAACTCCCATTTCTACATACATTTCTCTTAAATGAATTTGACAGTAATTTTCTACTTAAAGATTTTATTAGTACATAACACTAATTCGCAATTCTGATGTCTACAATACATTCCTCTCTGTTGAAGCTATTTGTTTTTTATTAATCATTTCATTTGTTTACATCTCAAATGATATCCCTTCATGGTTACGCCCCACAACTCTCCCATCCCACATCTGTCCTCTCCTACCTCCCCTTTGCCTCTATAAGGGTGTTCCCCCACCCAGCAACCCACTCCCACCCCACTGCTCCAAGCATCCCTCTGCACTGGAGCATCAAACCTCCACAGAACCAAGGGCCTCCCCTCCCGCTGATGTCACACAAGGCCATCCTTTGCTACATATGTATCTGGAACCACGGATCCCTCCCTTTACACTCCTTGGTTGGAGGTCTAGTCCCTGGGAGCACTGGGTGGTGGGACCAGCAGACATTGTTCTTCCTATGAGGTTGCAATCCCCCTCCACTTTTCCAGTCCTTCCACCAGCTCCCCTACAGGGATCCCTGAGCTCCATTTGATGGTTGGAAGCAAGCATCCACATCTGCATTGGTGAGGTGCTGGCAGAACCTCCCAGGGAACAGCCACACCAGGTTCCTGTCAGCAAGTGCCTCTTGGAAACAACAACAATGTAGGGGTTTGTTGTCCGCAGATAGGATGGATCCCCAGTTGGGACAGTCCCCGGATGGCCTTTCTTTCAGTCTCTGCTCCATATTTTATCCCTATCTTTCCTTGGACATTTCTGGACAGGAACATTTCTGGGGTAAAAAATTTGAGATAGGTCGATGGGTAGATCTCTCGACTTGGAGGGCCATGCCTATCTTCTGGAGGTGATCTCTACAGGTTCTATCTCCTCCTTTCTGAGCATTTCGGCTAAAGTCATCCCCGTTGAGTCCTGGAGGTCTCTCATTTCGCCTGGCTTTTGGGACCCTCCAGTAGCTATCCCCAGTTCCTCATCCCACACTGCTACATATTTTTACTCGATTTCCTGAGGCTCTGTACTGCTCTCCCATGTCCCCTTCTGTACTTGATCCTATCCTCCTTTGTTTCCTCCCACTTCTCTCTCCCTCCTTGGTCCCCTCTCCCTCCACCTCCCATGATCATCCTGTTCCCCCTTCTATGTAGGACTGAAGCATTCAAACCCTGGTCTTCTGTCCTCCTGGCAAAGAACACTGTCAATAGGACAAAACAGCAACCCACAGATTGGGAAAAGATCATTACCAACCCTACATCCAATAGGGGTTAATATCCAAAATGTGCAAAGAACTCAAGAAGTTAGAATCCAGAGAACCAAATAACCTTATTAAAAGATGGGGTAGAGAGCTAAACAGAATTCTCAACTGAGGAATCTCAAATGGCTGAGAACACTTAAAGAAATGTTCAATATCCTTAGTCATCAGGGAAATGCAAATCAAAATGAACCTAAGATTCCACCTCCAACCAGTCAGAATGGCTAAGATCAAAAACTCAGGTGACAGCAGATGCAGGCAAGGATGTGGAGAAAGAGTAGTTGAAAACTCCTCAATTGCTGGTGGGTCAGCAAGCTGGTAAAACCACTATGGAAATCAATTTGGCTGTTCCTCAGAAAATTGCAAAGAGTGCTACCTGAAGCTATAACACTACTGGGCATATACCCAAAAGATGCTCCAACATATACCAAGGACACATGCTCCATTATGTTTATAGCGGCCTTATTTATAATGTCCAGAAGCTGGAAACAACCCAGATGTCTCTCAACAGAGGAATGGATACAGAAAATGTGGTACATTTACACAATGGAGTACTACTCAGCTATTAAAAACAATGACTTCATGAAATTCACAGCCAAATGAGTGGAACTAGAAAATATCATCCTGAGTGAGGTAACCCAGACATAAAAGAACACACAAGGTAGGTACTCACTGATGGGTGGATATTAGCCCAAAACTCACAATGCCTATGATACAACCCACAGATCATATGGATCTTAGGATGAAGCTAACTTGGGGGATGGAGTCAACTCAAATGAGCATTTTCTAATCATCTTCATGAAGCCTATAGAATATAATTTTCTCATGGAAAAGTTCTAAAACATACACTAAGAAAAATATCTTTCAAATATTTATTAAATTTTTCTTACAATTATTGCACAGTGAAAACATTAAATTCTTTATAAATTCTCACCTAAAATAAATAAAAATCAAGTACTTATTAATAGAGGAATGTATTATTATAATTTACTAAGTTATTCATATAAATTTTATTTTAATAAATATATTTATTTGTGTGTATGGTGTATTCATGTGTGCATAAATACATGGCGAAAGCCATCATTCAGTGCCTTCTTATTTTGTTACTTTTATTTTATTTACTAATTTACTTACACATAGTAATTCTTGGTATAAGACTTACCTCAAATACACATCAACAATTACTACTGAGATGTAATGGTGGAAGACTTGATACATAGTTATATCTAATGATCAGTGACTATTAATGAAGGGGAAAGTTTATTTTCTGATTTCATGCTCATATATTTTTATATTGCTCTGATGCTAGGAGGCGATCAAACTGAAAAAAAAAAAGCAATAAATATGTTCATTGATTTTGATATCATAAGGTGGCACAAAACCTTAGCTTAAATATTCTGGTAATTTCATTTTTTATGATTTGGTTTTGACCTTTGGTTTATTGAGGCAGAGTCTCTCATAAACCAGATTAGCCTCAAGCTTCCTATGCATGAATAGAGCCATGGCCTCCTGAGTGTTCTTGATCCACCTCCTCTTTGCTAGATTATAGACCTATGACATCAAGTCTTTTTTTTTTTTTTTCTGTTTTCTTTTTTTTCCTTCTTCATTTTTTATTGCATATTTTCTTTATTTACATTTCAAATGTTATTCCCTTTTCTGGTTCCCCATCCCCCCAAAAACCCTATCCCTTCCTCACCTGCTTCTATGAGGGTGTTCCTCTACCTAATCTCGTCTCCCCTCCCTCGAATTCCCCTACACTGGGGCATCGAGCCTTCATAGTACCAAGGGCCTCTCCTCCCATTGAGCTGGACAAGGCAGGAAGACCAAAGTGAGGATGCTTCAGTCCTTCTTCGATAGGAGAGAACAAAATACTCACGGGAGCAAATATGGAAGCAAAGTATGGAGCAGAGACTGAAGGAAAGGCCAATCAAAGACTGCATTACTTGGGAATCCATCCCATATACAGTCACCAAACCCAGACACTGTTGTGGATGCCAAGAAGTGTATGCTGAAAGGAGCTTGATATAGCTGTCTCCTGGGAGGCTTTGCCAGAGTCTGACAAATACAGAGGCAGATGCTTACAGTTAACCATCAGACTGATAACGGGGTCCCAAATGGGGTCCCCAATGGAGGAGTTAGAGAAAGGACTGAAGGAGCATAAGGGTTTGCAACTCCATAGAAAGAACAATACTATCAACCAACCAGAGGCCCCAGAGCACCCAGGGACTAAAGCACTAACCAAGGAGTACACATGAAGGGATATATCTCTCCAGTTGCATATGTAGCAGAGGTGACATCAAGTCTAATCAACTTTTTGATATACATGCCAGATAGTAGAAATAAAAACACTATTACATAAGTCCTGGTAAAAATATATATTGGATACAATTTTGAACCATTTATTTTCATATATATCATCTGTCCTTTATTAATCATAGGATATTTTAATCATTTGAAGAAATTACTGTTACAGGAAACTTCTTGCATAGGAATAGTTGAATCTTGTACATAATATTAAATATTTCCTTATCTCTAAGTTCCAATGCATAACTTCATTACTGGTTGAACAGTGAATTACAGCCATGGTTGTGTGTTCTCTGACATTGTCATATTCCAGCCTTAGGAGAAAGAGAACGCTAGAGATTAACAGCTTTGGATCTGGTCAAGTTTTACATGATTTTTTTTTTCTCAGCTTTTTTCACAACTTTGAGAAAAATGTAGCTGTCCTGTCATTTTCCAGGAATATCAATGTCAATACAAGAGTAAATAATGGCAAACAAATTTATCACTTGAGAAAATTAGAAAAGAAATGTGAATTATATGAAAGAAATGTTCAGTCATTGAAAAAATTTCATAATTCAAAGATAAGCATAGTAAAAATAGCTGAAATTCTAGGCCTTAAAAGGCTGATGTATCAAGAGGAGGAGTTAATATAAGACAAGCTGAGACTACATAGAGAGTTTGAGGCCAGCTTAGTTAATGACTCCTACCCTTCAATACACATGTACAACACATACACTCAAACAAACACACATACATGTGTGATTACATAGAGAAGGTAAAGGCAACTACTTCCTTGATTTCATTTTACATGTCTAACTAAACATAAATAATGAAATCAGATTAAAATATTATTTTCAGCACAACTATATTTTTTGTTGCTGTGTTTGTTTGTTTTATAAGAATGTGTTTGTGCCTCAGAGTCACTTGGTACAGAAGTTCAGGGGCACAACGTTTTTTTGTTTTTTGTTTTGTTTTTTTATAGTTTAGATTTATTCACTTATTTTATGTATGTGAATACACTGAAGCTGTCTTCAGACACACCAGAAAATGGTGTCATATCCCATCACAGATGGTTGTGAGCCACCATGTGGTTGTTGGGAATTGAACTCATGACTTCTGGAAACAGCAGTCAGTGTTCTTAAATGCTGAAGCATCTCTCCAGCCCTCACAATTATAGTTTTAATGCGACTAAAATTACTACACACATAACTTTAAAGTATAAGTCAAAATTCAATGAAAATATTTGGATAAGACCCACAAAGACAAATGTACATTCTCTCACACTTGTGTTTCCTAGCTCCCAGTCTTCCGATGTGAATATGTAACCTCGAGTAACCAAATAAACTGGGAAAATGGAAAGAGACTATGGGCAGAGAAATAGAAAAATAACAGAATAGAACTGATTTAAGTGAAAATTGAAAAAAAAAAGGAAGAGGTCTTTAATTGGGGAGGAGGAGAGAGGACAATGCAAAAGAGAGGGCATGAAGATAGATAAATAACACTAAGAGTTTAATTTTATTTTTTCAGAGCTGAGAACCGAACCCAGGGCCTTGTGCTTGGTAGGCTAGTGCTCTACCATTGACCTAAATCTCCAGCCCCAACACCAAGGATTTTAAAGAAGCATACAAATCATTATTTTATATTAACCTAAGTTACACATAATAAGTATAAATGTAGTTGTATGTGGGGTGTGTGGCATGTGCATGTGTGTATGGGTGGTATGTGTGTAGTTTGAATGAAGTGGTGTTACTTCCTGTGATAATCCTTACTCCACAGACTATCTAGCAAAACAAAATACAGTACCAGGATAAGACATGTTCTTTGAATAGTAGGTCAAGGGAGTCCAACAGAGTCCAAAACCTATGTATTTAGGACACAGGACTCAGAGTATTTGAGCTGGTCAGTCTAGATAGCTTTCTTCTTGAAGACTAAGGAGGCAAACAGTTGTTACTCCTACCCAGCTGTGATGCTTATGAATCACAGCACTGAGCAGCAAGATAAGACATTCCTACAGGAGCAGTTGTGTCACCCACATCCTGGTAGCCACCAAAAATGTTCCAATTAGACTTCAGCCCACTCAAAAGGAGGACATAATGCCATAAGACTGTCAACCTAGCAAACTACTCCAGCCTAGAGAGGTGACACATCTTAGAGAAGAACCTACTCTTGTCATTCTCGTCAACTAGTATAATTTTTAACTGCATTCTAGATACTTACCCTTATACCAACAGGAAAGTATAACTCTCATCCCTCATCAAAAAAGCCCTTCTTAGCAACAGATGGAGATCATTGCAGAAAGCCACGACTGGTTCAAATGCAAAGATGGATCATGAGGTAGCCAGCCTCAGTTGATATATCTACAACAAGACTCGCCCCCCCACACACACACACACAATAGAGGCTTAGGGAATATCAAAGAAGATAGGAAGAAGAACTGGCTAGTCAGAGGACCTGGGCATTTGCTGTGAATTTGTGACTCCTCAAAGTGACTGGGGAGCTACAACCATGAATCCTAAGCAATATAGCTGCCTAAACAGTAACTGAACAATTCACTAATAGACATGCTTATGTAGGATGGGTTGAGCCCCTAAATAAAGGGCTCAGTAAATTCAGCACTGCTGCAGGAATGAAAAATAGTCTTCCTCAAGGATGAGTGCCCTGACTGGGTATTCTAATTGGTTATCCAATACCAAGTGACTAAGAAGGTTGTGTTTATCTATTTATGTGATGATGTCCCCTCTCTATCTCTCATATTTGTATGAATCAATTTTAAAATAGGAAGGTTTACATTTGAGAAAATGGGGTAATGAGAGAGTTTGCAGGGATGAGAGGGAGAAATGATATATTATGTCTTAATGTTTAAAATTACAAATAAGCATGTAGAGAAAGAGAATGTTTAAGTATAAATGAATTAGCTGCCTTAATTACATCTTATTTTATAAAGTTTTGGACTTTTCAAAAGAAATAATAAAACGGCATGTAACATCAATGCATTCCCAAGAATATTTATTTTATTTTGTACTAACTTTGTGACACTAGCTAGTAATAAGAATGAATCTTTCTTTTTGTTTTTGAAATTTTATTTGTTTGTATACAATCTTGAATATGAGTTTTAGATGCACCTAACCCTGGATAGACTGGAGGCCCGAGGGAGGGAGTGGGAGGTCTGGTGGAGTAGGGGTGGGGCCATTCTCGTGGAGATGAGAGTAGGGGAGGAGGTATGGGATGTGGAACAGACAGAAGGTGGACTAGGAGGGGGATAAAGTCTGGACTGTAAAATGATTAAATAAAAAAAAAAAAAAAGAAATACTCAAGCTAATCAAACATTGCCACTAACATTATACAATATTAATAAAAGTTACAATATTAATTGTATGTATATCTATTCTCTACTAAAATGTCTTATTTTGTACAAATGTATTGGATTCGAACAGTAAAATGTTTGGCTTAAAGCTATCAGGGCCTAAGAATGTCGTAATGCTATTTAGTCTTGACAGAGAGAAGTTCATGTAGTTAGGTATCCTAAGACATGCTATACAGTCCCAACATTAGAATGCTGAAGCAGGAGGATTGCAATTTGAGACCAGCCTTGGCTGCTTCATCTCTGGATGGGGAAGGAGAGGAAGGGACTGTTGTTGTGTCATTACAACAACAGTCTAAATACTCAGTTTTTCAAGTACATAAAATTGTCTTGACAGTCACCTTTTGAAGTTGAAATCGACTTCTTTCTTTTTTAGCGTTTCACACGTGTATTCCATGCACACAGAGACTGCTCTCAGTCCCCTGTCTGTGCCCCACTGCTGCTTCCGTCAACCTCTCTCTAGGTCATGCCGAGTGTTTTTTGACCCACCGAGGTTAATCAGAGTCACCTGTGTGGCTATGGGTTTGCAACTAGGTGTTGGAGCCTTACAGCCTTTTCAGTGATAATGTATCTAAACGACCATAATTTCTCCCCATCTCAGAGTCTATCAATAGTTGATAGCTAAGGTGTAAATGGGAGGGAGGCCCCTGGAAATGTACCCCCTTCCTTGTAAAAGTCACATTAGAATCAAGTATAAACTATGACCAATTTCTTCCTTTTTATATGTAGTGTAATGTATAGTGTGTGTGCGTGTCATGCGTGTGTGCATGTGGTGTGTAGTGTGAGTGTGTGTTCTGTGTGTGTGTGAGTGTGTGTATGTGTCTATCTGTGTGTTTGGATGTGCATGAAAGCCTTGGGTATCCAGATCATGAACTGGATATCTTTCTGTATTCCTGTCCACCTTATTTCATGAGAGGGCTTTCTTTGTTGAACCTGGACCTTAGTGATTTGCTTCAGCAAACTAAAAAAATCCAAAGATGTGCTGGTCTTTAGGTCCCAAGTGCTAGAATGACAGATATAAACTTTCTTACTGAGATTTTTAGGCATTTTACATAAGACCAATACTAAACTATCTCCCTAGATTCTTGAAGTTACATTTCTAACCTAAAATTTCTTCAACAAATATTTAACTATGGCTTAATTGGAAAGCACACAGACATACAGACACGACACAGGACACACACACACACACACACACACACACACACACACACATACACACACACAGATGAGAGAGAGAGAGAGAGAGAGAGAGAGAGAGAGAGAGAGAGAGAGAGAGAATATTCTTTCTATGATTATTTTGAGGAAAGAAAGAAACAAAAAAATTTCCCTCTTAAAAAAATCTTAGAAGTCTTTCTATGAATACTGTTCTGAATAAGTGATTGTAGAACTTTTATCTGAAAGTAATGAAGATGGATTAGAAGAAAGTTGTCCTAAAGGCACGTTTTGGACAAATTCCAATCCTGGAACTTTCTTTATAGACCAGGCTGGCTCAAACATAGCTTTCTCTCTCTTCTATCTGTCTCTCTGTCTCTCCTCTGTCCTCTCCCTCCTCTCTTCTCTCTCCTCTCTTCTCTTCTTTTCTCTTCTCTCTCTCTGTCTCTCTCGTCTCTCTCTTCTCTCTTCTCTCTCTCTCTCTCTCTCTCTCTCTCTCTCTCTCTCTTCCTCTCCTCCCTCCCTCCAAGATTTCTGGGATTAAAACTGTGCACCACAAAGCAACTAAAATCTGGAGGATTTCCCTTTTAATTTTTCCCACATTTTGATTATTGCTTCTGTGTTTCAGATTTCTACAAGTAATATTCTCACAGGTCAGATAGCAAATGTTCTTAAGATTTTCAAAGCTTGGCATAAATAAGAATTTTTGCCAGATGGACAATTATCTGCTGGTAATCAGGACAAAGATAATGAACGTTCACTTATGAAAGAACGAAGTTTATCCCAAACATCCTGAACAGAACAGGTTGGTAACATGCAAGGGAACAGTGCCTTATTTCAGGTAAGAATCCTCATCATCAGAAGTGACAGTATTTGAAGAAGCCAAGGGGCACTGGGACAGAATGAAAATCTCAATATGGAATCAGAAAAGGTTTTCTGTGGTGACCCAGATAATTATTTTAGGCAATGTGGGCCACATGGTCTCTGTTGCAGTGACTCAGCTCTGCTTGTGTAGCCGCCAGAGACAATGCATAAGTGGATGAGCAGAGCCAAGTCTAACACTACTGTATGAGTGTGTACTCCATACAATTTTCATGTATCCTGGAGCGTGCTGGTGTTTTCATCTCTCACAATCATTTTAAAATGTGAAGAAAATATTATATCATGAGTGACTCGATGGAGCTCCAGATTTGTTTAGATATCAGCTTACTAACTTCTGCCTAAACCATCTTACAGATGCAGAAAATAGAATACTGATGAATAGTAATAGTGTGGTACTGTGTGAGAAATGTGAAGAGACGTGAGGAAATGGAGTCCAGGGTGTGCAGTTATCTGAAAGAACCTTTAAAGCAAGACAGACTTGATCTAGGAATGTTACAAGATGGGCAGAGAGGTGGCAACTGAGGCAGAAGATGAAAGGGTGAAGAGGATTCTGTGAGGGTTGCATAGCTGTGTAGACTGCTCAGTTGTTGTTCCAGTAAAACAAAAATCACCAAGTTCTACAAGATCGCTGCATCGTAATTTTAGAACCAGAAGGGCTCTTAAAGGACATCTGGTCTAACTTCAGATTTTTAGAGCATTTTTTTATAGTGGAAAATCTCACTGAAACTAAAAGGCAAGGAGAGAGTTTTAAATGTGTGGAAAGTGACTTCCCACTCAATACATTTGGAGAAAAGTCTGTTAAATTTTTGAACAGTTTCTACACATTATATTTCATTTGTTTAAGTCCTGAGTCTTAATGTCATCCCATCAACGCTCAAGCTGTGAGCAGAGCAGAACTCGCTGCTGTGCATGGTGTTTATACTCACAGGCTGCCCCTAGCATAGCATTTATTCTACTAGAATTCCAGCACCTGGGAGAAACATAAAGTGATAATATTTTCAAGTGTGTAAGCCAGATTTTTCTTACGTATAATGGTCAGCCATTGCCAAGATAAGTATGGCACAGAAATTATTGTTTCTGCTAAATTCGGTGGAAAATATTTTCTTTTATCATTTTAAGACTGTAGAAGGAAGACTATCTATGAAAATAACACACTGAGCATGGATGCCTAAGTGTGGTTGATACATTGTAATTTTATCAATTTTAAAGATAGCGTTTGACTCATATGAATAATATGACTAGCTTCAGATGTGCTGTTGTTAAGAAACCATACTCAGTGTTTGCATGGACCCACACCTATGTCCTGCCCTCTCATAACACGCTATAACTTATTTTCTTGAAGCAGAATGTTCTAGGTTTCCACAGTGACTACAAACAACTTTTATTTTAACCTGATCTCACTTCTTTCCCCTGCATGAGCTTCGTTTCTTAATTCTTCCTCCATATTGTTTGACTTTAATATCTTCTCTTCTTATGATTGTCCCTTACCAATGTTTTCTTTTGCTTGTTGGATATTTTCTTTATTTACATTTCCATTGTTTTCCCCTTTCCAGGTTTCCCCTTCAGAACTCCTGGTCCCATCCTCCTTCCTCATTGTATCACCAGAGTTTACCAGTGTTTTCTTGAAACAGAAGACTAAATTTCATGTCAGTGGTGGGCATCTTTTTCTATACTGTTAGCCTTGTAATGACATGTAAGTTTAATTTAAGATGACTACAATTATGGGAGTCAAAACATTACCACATAATATATTTATCTACATAAATTAAATGTATTTGTATATGAAACAGAAATCTAATCATACATCTTAAAAAGAGAATAGAATGAGATTTGACATTTAACATAAATGTAATAGATATATACTTATAATAAGAAGGGGGAAAGCCATTCTGCAACATGGTTATTAATTTTCACTAGCAATAGAGCTATGTTATTTTCACAATTAATAGCATAAAATTACCTTAATTTACTAAAATATTCCTATTTCAGACATAATGGAGCATTGTGCTGAGACACGGAACAATGTGATTTGTTTCATAAACAGTACTTGTCCGGTGAACATTCTAATTACGTTTCAATCTAGCACATTTCAAAATCCCAGTGCCATTTAATGTCTGGTAGTCACGACTTTTAGAGATCAGTCATAATTCTTGTGAAAAAATAATGAAGAAGAAGAAATTCTGAAGTAGCTGGTGAGAAAGCACTTGCCATGACAAATTTCAAATGAAACCAAATCTCATAACTGTCACTATGTTCTATGCAGAAACACTTGCTCTCAACAGAATCCTTTAATTAGGAAATGAAATGGTTTGAGAAAAGCCTCTTACTGATTATAAAATGTGTTTTTGGGGAAAACAGATGAAAATGACTTATATAAAATGCAGGTGGGTCTGCCTATGAAATACATACACATAGTGAGTATCACTAATTGCAACGATTGGACCATGTCTTTTTTCTTTTGGAATGTGTTGATATGAGGTATCTTAGTTCAAGATCCAAATCAAACTGAGGTTTGTTAGGGATGGCACCAAATACGCAATCTATCATGGAAATAAACCAAAATCTCCACTACAAACTTTTACTGTTTCACAAGGAACTAATACATACAGCCTACATGTTATTTTAAACATTATTTCAAATCAGTTTACGTGAAATATAATTACGTAAATTGTGAAGCTTTCCACTTGTGATGCTGGTGCTTCAAATACTTCAGTTAAAGCATTTTAAATTCATACTTTTCAAATTAGAGATCATCAACTTGAACACTCGTTTGAGAGTATTTTACTTAATATCCACAAGTGGACTTTGAAAGACATTAGTGACAAAACTTCTCTCAAGATAATTGTGCTCTTGAGGGACCTGCTCAAGTTTTATTGGGTTCCTCATGCGTTGTTGGGACAGAGATGGTAGTTACTCTATTTTCTGTATCTGCCAGAGTAATTTTTCTGAATAAGCATGCTATTAACATTGTTGACATCATGTCAGTTACACACACACACACACACACACACATTTATAACCCAACTAAGATGTAGCTACTATTATTTGACAGTTTTAAAAGAGTTGGTGATCTCACAGACCATATCTATCTTCATGCATGGTGTCTTTCCTAATATGCAAATCAAATCTTAATAGTGTCTACAATTTTACTATTAAAATATTATTTTTTACTACGATGCCTTTAAAAAAAAGAAAGAAACTTCATTCCCTTACCTATGACCTCATACAGTAGCATTGATAACTATGCTGTCAAGATATAATTTGGTGACATAAGCCTCTTAAATTTCACAAGAACACACCTGGTGGGGTAGTTTGAATCAGACCACTGTATGTACATTTGTTTCAATACTTGGTCCTCAGTTGGTGGAACTTTCGGGGAACAATTTTTATTCCTGTCACTACAGCTTTTTCTGTCATCATTAACTGTCATCTACAGAAACCATAAACCCAACTAAGTATTTTTTTGTGTGTGTGTCTTAATCATGGTGTTTGACACAGCAATAGAATTAAAATATCCAATCGATAAAAGTTGCAGCACTGTTTGACAGCACTAAATTCAGGGTTTTCAAATTAAAGGTCAATTTGTTCAACTCACTCTTCTATGGCCATGAACTAATCATGTATAAGTTGATCAAAAATCGAAAGAAAAAAAAAGAATACCCTAGCAGGAATGCCACAGATTTCTTTCTCTGAACAATCTTTACTCTTCTGTGCCACTAGAGAGACTTCCACCGTTGCATCACATACACAGGTTCTGACCATTAGCTCTTTCTGGCCAACAGAGACCAAGTCTTCTATGACAAAACTCAATGACTATTTAAAATCTAGTGACTTTGTATAAAGATATCATCCTGTAGGACTTTGACACCTGACTGACAAAAATCTTTAGCTATCTTGGTGAAACTCAAAACAGGAAGGAAAACATGAAATGACATTGCAGGTGTCCACGTAGTTACTGGGGTTGAAATGGAACTGCCATTAACAAAGGTGTTTGTGAGCAATTTGGTCAATAAAGAAGGAAGAGCATGGTCACTCTTGTCTTTAGGGTTTCTAACTTTGAACATAAACTATTCAGACGTTTCCTATAACGTATCTTTAAAGCCCATGGCTACCCAACTTGGATTCTTCTGTTCCAGAATAAATGTAAGCCCTAGCTATCAGATGACACAGAGCCAAAGAGAGACTAAAATTATAGGCTTTCAGTGAAATCTCTCAAGTTTCCAGCTTTGCAAATAACGCAAAGAGAGAAAGTTAAAGTAAGTAGGTATGTTTAGACTGCCTGGACTTATATTTTATCTTCCTTGTTCATGTAATCTAGAAGCATTTTCTTTACTCCTTATCTGAGTGTGGGGGGGAATTCTGAGAATTTCAGTGTAATATAATTCCGTATTTGATAAATTGTACGCATCTAATAAATATTAACTATTTTTTACTATACATAAAGAATATTGTGCAACCAAAATATATCTTTATATGTTAGATTTCTAAATTTTTTGTTGTTTCTAGAAGGTATATGACAACACAAAACCAACAAATGCCACAGGCTTTTGAAGAAAAACCTTTCTACAGTGTCTATTTCTAAATGATTATTTTTCTTGTATAATGTCAGCTATTACCACAATATATGAAGTAGGTCTAAAGACATGGCATACTCCATAACAAGTTCCACAGTTCAGAAAACTGAGATTGGTCCCAACAAGGACCAAGTGGTCTTAAATATTTCTGTAATATTACAAGGAAATATACAGCAATCTATATTAAGAATTGGTTGCCATAAATATATCAACTTGTCTCTGATATTGATTTTCTGTAAACAAGAATCACTGAATCACTGCTCACATAGCTTGCTGTTCATGAGAATTCTGCAAAGTTCTAGGCCTCTGCATCATGTCTCTAAGTCTGAATGGGATACATCTTACATTGACCATCATTAACTAAAGTAGAAAAGAACTGAACTTCTTCAGTTTCCTTGTAAAAGTGAAAACAAAGTCCCTCATCAATCAAAAAGGATTTCCCTAATATGACAGACCCCAAGAGAAATAGGAAGCACATCTCATTTCTATTTTAAGTTCAGCTTTTCCAGAAAAATCCCTTGAGGAAATGTTATCTTTATTTCTTTCCTTATGCTTTCAAAAATGCAAATAAGGACACTGCTGCAGGCAACTCCTGCTCCTACAAAGGAAGGTGTTTATGTACTTATTTTTCCAGATCACCTCATTTCAACCCTGACAAGGAAGATTCATGTTCTGAAAAGAACAAAAGATATTTCTTTAAAACTATGTGGTGCTGATATTAACTGGCAGCATTGTCTGGCCCTTTTATGATTTATTTTTTATATTTCTCCTCAAAAGTTTCTATGGGTGCATGAAGGATTCAAGTTACCCTCAGTGTGGCAGACTTCCAAAATCTATGACTTACTAATCAGCTGCAATAATCCAATACCAAATTATATGTCTCAGCCTGAAGGTATGATCTTTTATTCTGTGCAACCTTCAAATAAATCTATAGATGCACATGTGTACATGTTAAAGCATATAGGCAAACATATGAAAGCTTTTGTTATGAGAAGGCTGTGATCTACGTTGTTGCTTCACACATCACTAGCCTGCTACCTCCATGCAACCCTATAAACCCCATAATTAACCTGTCAAAACTGGCTAGTTCACTGCAAGCTTTTGGCCTGCATTTGAATACAACACCTAAAGGAGCAAGTTGTAGTACACAGAGGATGCATAGTCAAGACTTCACATACTGTTACAGAGTTGTTGGTGAGGACTAAATTAAATTACCCATGACACACATGCAATTATTTCAAGTACAGAAAGGGCATTACTAAACCCAATAATAAACAGAAATAAATAAGCAAGATTTAAAGAATAATAGCCAATAAATAGAACGATAAATAGGCAATAAATATATGAGTACCACTATATGGAAAGTTGATGAATTTTAAGTGTCTTCTAAACATTTCAAATGTATTGCTCCACAGGAAATTACCCATATTGAGATATCTGGACCAATCTATGAAATACAATCTCAATTGCAAATACAATAGTCAATTGTTCTGTCGTTACTATTTTAATTGTAACAAACTGCTCCAGGTGTCCATAGAAAAATAATGATTTTTCTACCAAAAAAATAAACAAACAAAAAAATTCTATCATTCGTCTAGAGCCTACAGCTCTCGACTTACACCAAAATGCTTCTTGTAGAGCTTGTTCAATCCTTGTGAACACGTGTATTGTTATGTAAATTATGAACTATAAAGATGTTCTACAATTTCTGTCTATAAAGCAAGCTCATTGAGAAAATTCTGCATGCAGCAATGGGATAATTCCCCAATTACGGTGCTTTATTTCTAAATGCATAAATTTGAGAGCAAAATCGAGACCCTTCTCCTTCAAGATTATAGATGAAATAAATAGTAAATGATATTTTCTCTAATTCCTTATAAATTTATCAACTAAAATATCTCAGATTGAAGTCTATTTTGGGGATCTTTCATATTATTCGTAACCTATCTTTTTTTGGTAGTAGCATTATCTACAAAGAAAAGAAAAAATAAAACCAGCTGTTCTGATTTGCTTTCTGGTAAAAGACTTACCAAAAAAAACTTGAGAACAAAGGGTACATTCTATTGAGGGAAGCCAAGGCAGTAACTCAAGACAGAAGCTTGAAGAAGGATCCATGGAGGAAAGCTGCTTATTGGCTTGTAATCCTTGGCTTATTCCACTTGCTTTTTTATATACAGCTCAGGCCCACAACCCTAGGAATGGCACTGCCCTAGTGGACTGGGTCCTCCCATATCATTAGTAAGCAAAGAAATTTCACAGCCCAGTCTAAACCAGGTAGTGTTTCAGTTGAGATCTTCCCTCTCCCCCCCCCCACCTTTTTTTGGTACTGTAGATTTATGCAATATACAAGCAAAATTTAACTAGGACACAGGGAAAATAAAATTTTTGTGTGACAATATTCTTGATCATCTTTTGCCTTGGCAACAAATTTGAATAATCTTAAAATAGTATCTAAAGGTTTGCAAGATATCTTTTTTTAAAAGTTGTACTTGACATTATTAATAGTGTTTATTAACTGCTCTAATATTTTAAACAAATTCCAAAGTGGTAGACACTGTATATATAGCCAATAACTTGAAAGCTCTATAATTATAAACAATAATAAATGTTAATGAATGTTATTAAATTCCTCATACAATTATATATTTTTCTTAGTTCAAGCCAAACAAAGGAAGCAAAAATGAAATAAGTATTTAGAAAAACCTAACAATAAGCATGTTACTATCATGCTAGATAATCTATTTATAGCATAGAATACACTAAAAAATATGTATTCTACAAGTTTTGTACCCAAACTGTCTTTAAGAATTCTATGGGAAGTAAATAATGAGTGCCACTATATGGAAAGATAATGAATTTTAAGTGTTTTCTAAACATTTCAAATGTATTGTTCCACAGAAAATTACCAACATTGAACTATCTGGAGAAATCTATGAAATACAATTTCAATTGCCATTATGGTCAACTGTTCTGTTGTTACTAAATTTTAACAAACTGCTCCAGATGTGCATAGAAAAATAATGATGACTCTTCTATCAAAAATACAAACCCACAAAAAAATCATGTCATCGCATTATAACCTACAAATCTCAATGTATACCAAAATGCTTCTTGTAGAGCTTGTTCAATCCAATTTGAACATATTAGAAGACATAAAAATGCAATAAGTTCTGTCCTATCTAGGCAACCAATAACCCTATTAAAAAATGGAGTATGGAGCTAAACAAAGAATTCTCAACTGAGGAAATGCGAATGGCGAGAAGCACCTAAAGAAATGTTCAGCATCCTTGGTCATCAGGGAAATGCAAATCAAAACAACCCTGAGATTCCACTTCACACCAGTCAGAATGGCTAAAATAAAAAACTCAGGCGATAGCAGATGCTGGCGAGGATGTGGAGAAAGAGGAACACTCCTCCATTGTTGGTGGGATTGCAAGATGGTGCAACCACTATGGAAAACAGTCTGGCGTTCCTCAGAAAATTGGACATATCACTACCTGAGGACCCCAGCTATACCACTCCTGGGTATATATCCAGAAGATGCTCTAACACATAACAAGGACATATGCTCCACTATGTTCATAGCAGCTTTATTTATAATAGCCAGAAACTGGAAAGAACCCAGATGCCCTTCAACAGAGGAATGGATACAAAAAATGTGGTACATTTATACAATGGAATATTACTCAGCTATTAAAAACAATGAATTCGATAAATTCTTATATAAATGGATGGAACTAGAAAATATCATCCTGAGTGAAGTAACCCAATCACAAAAGAACATACATGGTATTCACTCACTGATTATTGGATTTTAGCCCAGAAGCCTGAAATACCCAAGATTCAACTCACAGACCACATAAAGCTCATGAAGAATGATGACCAAGTAGGGGAGGCTTCAGTCCTTCTTAGAAGGAGTAACAAAATACTCAAGGGTGCAAATATGGAGACACAGTGCAGGACAGAAACTGAAGGAGGGACCGTCTACAGACCATTCCACCTGGATATCCATCCTATGTGCAGTCACCAAAGTTAGAGGTTGATGTGGATGTCAGGATGTACATGCTGACAGGAGCCTGATATAGCTGTCTCCTTAGAGGTCTGCAAGAGTCTGACATAGTCAGAGGCAGATGTTCACAGCTAACCATTAAACTGAGCATGGGGTTCCCAATGGAGAAGATAGAGTGAAGGCTGAAGGAGTTGAGAGGATTCGTGACACCATGAGGAAAGCAACAATCCCAACCAACCAGAGCCCCCAGGGTCTAAACCACCAGTCTGGGAGCGCTTAGGGAGGGACCCATGGCTCCAGCTATATATGCAAGGGAGCTACATATAAGTGGGAGAAGAGATCCTTAGTCCCATGAAGACTGGACATCTTGGGGGGGGATACTCAAGGGTGGGGAGGTGAGGTACGGGGGAGGGTGGGTGGGGGTACACCAACGTGGAGGCAGGAGGAAGGGGGAAGGGATAGTGAGTTCCTGGGAGGGAGGGGGAAATGGGGTAAGGAGAGAACATCTGAAATGTAAAAAAAATTTCCAATAAAAAATTTCCAATAAAAAAAAAGTATTCCCTTTTGAAAAAAATGCAATAAGTTTTAAAACGTGGATTATTTAAATATCACGGTTTCTGTTCATGGGACAATAAAATGAAAACATTATTAAGATTATTTTAAAATTTTCTATTATGACTAGGTATGGTGGCACAACTTTTATTCTCAGTACTCAAGAGGTATAGGCAAGCAGATTTCTGAGTCTGAGGCTACAAAGTGAATTCCAGAATAGCCAGGAGTACACAGAAAAACCCTACCTCAAAAAACAAACAAATAAACAAACAACAAAAAATTTCCATATCTGAAAGTATATTTCTTTTGAAACCACAAACCAAAACTCCATCAAGCAGCTAGTACATGTGTATTTATGTTTTCTATTTTTATAAAATTCCTTGAGGTTTCTTTGAAATATCTGTTGCTAGTCAGTATATTTTCTTTTGAACCCACGGAGCCTGTATTTTGTCCACTCTAATCTATTGAAAATATGAAGGAAAATTATAGTGTTGTCAGACTCTACAAATGCCAGGACTACTCTAAAATGAATTTAACAGAGCTTGGGAGTTTCAGATATTAAAATAGACAAAGCTTTCATTAGTATCAAAGATTTCTATTATCTACTGAAACCAAGTACATAAAAGCAACTCACCAATGGCCAGTGTCATGCTAATCAAAAAGTATTATTTATACAGCCATGGTGGTTTGCATTGAAATGAACTCTAGACACATAGGGAATGCACTATTGGCAGTGTGGCCTGTTGGAAGAAGTGTGTAACTGAGGGTAGAGTTTGAGGTTTCAGATGCTTAAGCCTGGTGAGTGGTCACATCACAGTCTTTTCCATTGTAGTTCAAGATGTAGATCTCTCAGCTGCCTCTACAGTTCCACATCTGCCTGCATGCTACCATGATTCTAGTTATTACAAGAATGGACTAAACTCTGAAACTGTTAGCAAACCTTAATTAAATGTTTTCTTCTACAAGAATTTCCATGGTCATGATGTCTTCAAAATGATAGGAAATTTAAGACAACTAGTACTAACTGTGTGGAGTACCTATTTCTAGGCAAAGTGAACTGCCCATTTTATCACTTCTGAACTTGGCCTTAGCAAATGAAATAAGGAAAAGTGCTGCTGGCATCTAACAAATTCACTGAATATCATGCAAGGCTGGCCAGTTACTCCTTCTCTTCCCTGATGTTTCTTATATCTTGACAAAGCTATAGTTTTAGCTAGATCTTAGGTTGTGAAGGATCATGAAGCCAAACTACTGACAAGATAAATAGTAGGATGTAAAAATAGAACTCAATGTTTGCTTTTACAAACAGTGAAATTGGCTTGTGGCTCTTTTATGGCGGTTTAACTGAGCAAAAATTAACATCTGAACATGGAACATCCCTGTTCAAGGGTACCTAAACCATTTAGATTCTAGATTTCTTAGACTCATTTCAGACTACCAAGTGTCACATCAGATCAGAAAAACATTATTCTTGTCACACCTTTCCTTAAGTAACTAAAATTCCACACAGACACCTGAATTGATGCTACTTCCAATTAGAAATCTCACCTTTATTTAACAATTACCCTACTTCGCTTTCCTCTTCCTTATCACTCAGAAAATTAATTTATAAAAGGCTTTCTCACATAGGACCAGAGGAAGAATTCTTATTCTATTCAGTTTGTTAGGTCATTTGCTTAAAAAAGCGCACAAATTGGTTTTGTGGAAAAGCAGATGAGTTGGTAAAGCTAAGCAAAGAGAGCACGAAGGAGATCTGAATGGGCTGCTCCAAGGCAGGAGTCAAGAAGTATAAAAAGTAGGATGAAAATAAAAGTTAGCCAATTGCATTGAAGTTTAAATTTGCAAATCTACCTAATTTTAGTGTGCATTGCACTTTGCTCTATAATAGTGTCTAGATTTCTCTTACATTTCTCACAGACTGACAGTAAAACTATAGATGTATCTGAAAAGAGAATATAAATGCTATATAGCGTAACAATTATAATGTACAAAACAAAAAAAAAAATCTTGGCTCTAAAAACTGCTTCTATTGGCACAGCTTGTGTTATAATACTGAGACAGAGACTCATACAGTGGGTATCTGAAATATTACAGACTTATTTATTAGATTTTAGATTATCATCTTTTATGCTCTTGTCAGAAAAAAATCTAACATCGGATACTATTTATCAAAGGAACATGCAATTATAGACTATAAATATATAAATATAAAACATGGCTTCATTATAGAGAAACAAAATGATTTTTAGGAATGAATGAGTTGGCTCTTAACCCAAAACTCTATTAATAATATTACTCATTATGATACGTTAATTGGAAACTGGACAAGAAATATAACTTTTCCCCAGAATCAATTATTTTCCATATAACCCTATGAAGTGTTCTATATACAGATGACTACTTCAGAATAGTACAGTAAAAACTCTATCACCAAACTTGAATAAATAGGTTCATTTCACATAATTGACATTTACAGACACCATATTACTCATGGTCAAACAGAAAAATTCCATAACTAATAAAACATCCAGAACATCTGGGTTGAGTTGTAAAACAAGCACAGTGGATATTCGCTAAATCAATCAAGGCATGCTTCATAAGAACCTGTCAAGTCCTGATGACATGGTTAATTCACAATGTGAAATTTATTTTTCTTCTGACCAACTCTGTACTTCGAAGTGAATTCCTGACTGACATCATAAAATGTTACACATATTTTATCATTGTAGACATTGTAAGAAGTAGTCCCACCTGAGGTAGGAAGAATGACTTCAAAAGTTATGGTAAATTAATTCCTGGAACTTGTTTATGTTACATGTTTAGAAAAGGGGACTGGATAGGTAAGTAACCTGAACAGTGGAAAGGGTCCTTGACTATGGGTCTAATCACAGGAGCTCTTGAAAGACACAACATTTCTCAAAGAAGCATCTCATGGTTTCATTGATGCTTTGTAAGTATTTTCATTTCCATTTCTTTAATTTTTGTCCCAAATGTAATTGTTTCTTTCTACCTAGTACTTTGGAGTTTTATTTGGTACACCATTAAGTTATATATTTCTCTCTGTGTCTCTGTCTCTGTCTTTATCTCTTTGTCTCTCCATCTCTCTTTTTCTGTCTCCCTCCCTCCCTTCCCCCTTCCTCCCTCCCTCTCTCCTTCCCTCCCTCCCTCCCTTCTTCCCTTCCTCCCTTCTTCCCTCCCTTCCTCCCTCCCTTCTTCCCTCCCTCCCTCCCTCCTCCCTCCCTCCCTCCCTTCCTTCCTTCCTTCCTTCCTTCCTTCCTTCCTTTTCTTTCTATGTAAGCACCAAGCTTTACAAACGTTCCTCTAAGGACTTCATGGAGTCCAAGAGAGTTTGGAACATTATATTTACACTTTCATTCAGTTTTAGAATTTTCTTCCCTTTGATTTCTTCAGTGACCCATTTATCACTCAAAAGTCTATGGTTTAGTCTTCCTGTTTTTGTATGCCTTGTGTTGTTTCTATTACTGTTGATACCTAACTTCATTCCAGAGTTGTCAGAGAGAAGGCATGACATTATTTCAATTTTCCTTACTTATTACGAATTGCTTTGGTTCTTAAAATGTGCTCCATTTTGGAGACTATCCTATGAGCTACAAAGAAAAATGTACTCTTTAGTGTTTGGATGGAATGTTATGTCTGTTAAGCCCACGTGATTTATGGTGTCACTTAATCTCAGTGTTTATGTTTTATTTTTGTGTGGGTAACCTGTCTTTTGGTGAAAGTAGGGCACTGATATCACCTCAATTATTATGCTGAGGTGAATTTGTGAGTTCACAACTAGCTATGCTAGTTTTATCAAATTTGATGCATCTATGTTTGGTCTATCTGTTTAGAGCCATGATAACCTCTGGATGGTTGTTCACTTAGGATAGATGAAGTGGCTTCATCTCTTCCAAATAGTTTTTATTTGAAGTCTATTTGGTCATATATTAGAAAATATATACATGTTTACTCCCTTGGAATATCTTTTTCTATGCTTTTAAATTCTAAGGTAGTATCATGGGAAGAAAGAGAGAAATTTGAAGCCAGTACAGACCTAACCAAGATTCCTGGGTTGAACACACAGGAAATACTTAGGTTGCTAAGAGAAATCTCTGACCGCTAGCCAGCAAAGAAAACAGGCATCATGATTTCAACTGCTGGGACTGGATTCTACTTACAACTGAAAGGAGTTCAGTATCCTGTAAAAAAGTATCCCCACTGAAGTCTGTGAGATTCTATGCAGAGGATGTCAAACTAATCCAGGTTGTGTGTATATGTCTCGCCACACAGTTATAAGGGGAAAATTAATTCGTGTGTAAAGCCATTAAATTTATAATCTCTTCCTACAATGGCAAAACTAAATAAAAGCATATTGCTTGTTTAGATATTATGCTGCTACAGGAATGTTTCCACTCTTCATATTAAGCCCAGTCTAGAAAAGTGAATGAGCTTTTAAGGATTATTCAAATTTAAAATAAGGATATTCTATATATTTGTACAAATAAATCCTTGGACCATAATTTAGCCTGCATCCTTAAATGATAAAACAAAAATCCTCTCTTCTTCTCTCCCTCTGTCTTTCTGCCTCTCTGTCTCTGTCTCTCTGTGTGTGTGTGTTTGTACGCACATATGTGTGTGTGTATGTGTGTGTGTATGTATTATATACAAGACAATACATTAGTGGGATTACCAACAGTCTATTATGTAAATGTCACAATATGTAATCAGTTTTATTACAACCAAACCTGTATTAGTCTAACCATCAAAACCTGTTTTTTTTAAAGGAATTAATTTGAGGAGCATAGAAAGTGTATAAACAAATCCCCTTGATAATAGAAAAAGGAAAAAGAACAGAAAAAAAAAATGTCTGAGTCTTTACAAGTGAAACTGTTAGGCACTAAAACAACAATCTTGACCAAAAATAGAATCAACAATATTTGCTTATACTTTTGGAAGTCTGAGATAGCTGTTCCTGCACCTTTTACAAAAGTCAAGTCTCCCTGGAAATCCCATTCCAATTTCAGAAAGCCTTCTTGGGACACTGTCACCTTGGCCCAATGCTAGTTGCTTCAAAATGCTTTCTTCTCTTACTTCCCAGTTTTTTTTTCTGTCTGAACCCTGAAATTAAAGGGAGGCCTTTTCACCTGCTTGGGAAGATTGGAAGTCATGCAGTACCTTCTCATTGCATTTCTGTTTATCGAGATGACAGTGTAACTAAGCAAGGCTGATGGTACAGCTTATTTCATAATCTTCCCTGACTATGGATGTATAGCTAAATAACCCTTCAATAATGATGTAGAATAATCTGCTCACTGAAAGATTTCATAAATTAAAACTGTAATCCCTCACGTGCTCTATGTAATAATATTCATGTGTTCTAAATTTATTATAGTTATGGGTATGGTTCCATTCTTAGGGGCTATTTGTCATTTGTCTGACTTTATATAATGTATATGTAGTATATATTGTATTTACACTTTATAAATATTTACATTAAATAATTTTACAGTGATATAAAATAACTACAACCTAGTGTTTAGTCCTTGTTAGAGTTCATCATTGACTCTAAAATGTTGAATCCTTCCAGAGAAGCTGCATGTCAAAAGTGCAAGGGGCATGCGTTTTTCAATGAATCAAGATGACCATGTTCTAGAGATCTACTCCACGACCCAGAGCACGTAATTAAAATTGCATTCTGTGCTCAAAAAGTTGTTGCCATGATAAGTACTTGGACAAAAATGACAACACAATTAGGAAACCTCTCTGACACCTGTGATGTACATTTACGAGGCATGTGTTTTTTCAGAGATTTTTATCTTGCTAGGTGTGAAATTAAATTAAGTGGTTTAATCTCAGGAGTCAATGAAGATGAAACGTTCAAAACGGCAGCTAAGATGTTGATTGACAGATGATTCTTTTAGTTGTAGCCCACTGAGTTCTGTGCTCTTACTCATTCTCTCTCTCTCTCTCTCTCTCTCTCTCTCTCTCTCTCTCTCCTCTCTCTCTCTCTGTGTGTGTGTGTGTGTGTGTGTGTGTGTGTGTGTGTCTTTCTCTCTCGCTCACTTTCTAGGGGTAAGGGAAGAGAGGTTTGAACAGAAATGTGGCTTTAAGACGTAGTAGAATTATTCATTTTTTTCCAAATTGGAATTTTGGAAACCCATTTATCTATTTGTTATCTATTGTAACCTCTCAATGATCAAAGGTAATTGTGGAAAACACAACATAAAATCAAAATTTCCTTACTAAGTTAGATAATTGTCAACCAGTAAGTAATGTGAATGATTCTCTTTTCAGACATTGTTTGTGAAAAATCACACTCAATGATAGAGAACCAGAGAAAACTACTTTAACAATATAAAGGAATAATTTACATGATACAAAGTTTAACTTCTCTATATAGCCAGTATCATGATCTTATATATTTGTAAACTGTGTAATCTCCATTATAATCCACTTGGAAGCAAGTCTTGTGTCAATTTGGAGGACCTCCCAAAGTAACCACTGTTCTTTACTTCATTTTGTAGCCTTGTGTTTTCTAGATAGTTCATGGATTTTTATTTCTTTCACATGAAATTTCCAGCTTCATCCCTTTCGTAATCCTAGTACGTTTTTAATCCTAAGTGCCAAATAGAAGTTTGTTACACATTTAGTTTCTCTTTACTAGTTGAAGGATTTCTGTATTGTTTCTGTTACTTGTATGTTATAAATAATGCTGTTGTGAACATCTGTGAACAGATTATATGTGGAAATATGTTTTCAATCTCTTGGTTAGAGTACTAAGAACAGAGTACTAAGAGCAGTCATGCCTGAGTGTCATTTTAACTATTTGTCAGTTTGATTTTGAGAATGACCCTGTCAAATTATATGCCTTCCAGCAATCTCTTAAAGGTATAGAGTCCATACTGATGCTTGCATTGCCTATTTTACTGACTATATGATCTCATTGTAGTGTCTATATGAAATACCTAATTACTGCAGATGTTTAACATTGTTTCTCTGTGCATAATGAAATCTATATACAAAACCAATGCAATGTCTCTTTGTTCTGGCTTAAATAAGAATGGCCCTCACGGGCTCATATAGATGAATGCTTATTCACCAGTTAGTGGAAGTGTTTGGTAAAGATTAGGGGATGTGTCCTTACTGAAGTAGGTGTGATTTTATTGGAGGTGTGTCACTGGGTGTATGCTTGGAGGTTGAAAAGCCCAGTCTGTCTGTCTCTGTCCCTCACTGTTTCTGTTTGTCTCTCTGCCTCTCTCTCTCTGTCTCTGTTTGTCTGTTTGTCTGTTCGTCTGTCTGTCTGTCTGTCTATCTGCTTGGCTACTGCCCATGGGTTTTGTTGTAAAATTCTCACCTAATATACTAGTATACTACTATACTACTTCTCACCATGATGATAACAGATTAACCCTGTGAAACTGTAAGTAAACCCTAAGTAAATACTTTCTTTTCTATAAGTTGCCTTGGCCATGGTTTTCTCTTCATGGAAATAGTAACTAAGACATTATTCAAATAGTTTATGCATTAAAATAAATAGGTTTGTCTTCATAATAATGACATTTTGGCAATCTTTATTTGTAATATAAGTTTTTAGCCAATATGCTACTTAGAATAATTTTTCTTCTTATCTTTAAGTTTTCTCATATTTAAAAAGTTCTTTTTCTGCTATAAGGTGTTAAAGATTTTCTTTCCTAGGACAGGCATGATACTACATTTCTGTGGTTGCGGTGGATCATGGTTGAAAGGCCAGTCTGGCCTACACAAGGAAACCCTGTATGAAAAAGTAAAATACAAAACAAACACAAACACACCCACTCATACACACACACAAAACAAAAATTAGACTTTATTATATTTACAAATATATATTTACATATAGATTAATATAAATATATAAAAATCTGTGAATATATATAAAATTTGTTTTAATTAAATTTTTGTACAATGTGTTATGCGAAAGACCTTAATTCATTTTATGCAAATATACAATAACTTTAGCATTTAAAAAAAAAAACCCCATTGAATTATGTTGGGATATTTCTTTCATTGAATCGGCAGGAAATATACAGAAGGGAGTGAAGTTTCATTGCCTTATGTGCTCCATTGATCCATATGTCTAATTCAAGCTGACCCAATTACTGCATTGCTGCTGGTGAAATCAATGTCTAGTTTTACAGCTTTATCGGGATTATTTTTAGTCATTTGTCTTTCTTATCTAGTTTTAAAATCAAAGCATCCTTTAATAATAATGAAAAATGCCTGCTGATGCTTTTATGTATCTATGAAAAGATTATTAGACAACATTAGCATACATGACAGGACTGTAACTGGAGACTGGGGACATGTTACCATTAGAACACTTGCCTGTCATGCATGACAGTGTTTCAAATCATTAACACTTCAAAGGACATATAGTAAAATTAATAATAATAATTTTTATTTAATTATTATTTTTGAACACAAGGTTTCTCTGTGTAACAGCCTTGACTGTCCTAGACTATGATTTGTAGGCCTGTCTCAAACTCACAGAGATCTGCCTCTGCTTCCTAAGTGCTGGGATTAAAGGTATGCCCAGCAATTTGTTTAGAGCTCAAATGACTTTATTAGTACTTCTTAGCTTTCTCTGGGTAAGACTTAAAGATGTTTTGTTAAAATTATTTTTAATAATCTATTCTTCTTGATGTTAGGTAGTTCATCAGTGATCAAGACTACGAATGGAATTGTTTTACTAGTATGTTTTTTTGTGACCAGCTTTTCATATACTATAGAAATAAAGTCAACTTTTATATATCCATCCATTGTCCTATGTTCTTAGATAATTTGCTTATTCGTTGTAGTAAATATTCTTTGTGAACTTGAAAGTATTTTAAAAGAGGGAGTAATATATCCAGATTTGCATTTTAAATAGACAGTGCTGCATCTGTGGGGAGGATGTATTTAAAGGAGGAAAAACAACCATCAGACTCTTAGGACAGTCACTGGTATCCAGAATTTTAAATATGGCTAAAATATGCCAAGATGAGGACGGTGTGCCAGAAAGTGAATAATGCACAATAACCACTTATTTGTCTCAGAAAATAATGTTTAAATTCCTCTTCAGTTAGTCGCATGCATTGTGCTTATTGAAGTTAAGAGGTTTCCCCCATAACATAAGATTGTGCATTGTGGATCAATGCTATCTCTTGCCAAGAATCAATGATAAAAGTTGAGTAATTTTTAGCATTAACTTTGGAACCACGTAAAAAGACAATAAAGTTTTCGGCGATTTGGAAACATGGGAAAATGGGGACTCAGTTCTTTAGGACAGTGTTTATCCAAGTTTTGTGTTGTTTGTGTTTGATCAGTTTTAAATTTGTTTATCTTATGTTAAGGGTGTGGGCATTTTTCCTGCATATATGTACACACCACATGCACATTTGATGCCCACTGAGGTCAAAACAAGACATTAGATTCCTTGTAACTGTAGCTGTGGATGGTTGTGAGCCACCATGTGGGTACTGGGAACCAAACAGGAGTCCTTCGAAAAGAAGGCATGTGCTCTTAACACAGGAACTGTTTCTCTTACGTCATGGGATTAGAACTGGGATCAAGTCCTGACCAGAGCATCTTCCCCATTTAGTGGGAGAAGCATAAAGACTGCAGCATAAAAATAATGGGACTGTAGCTGTTAGCATCACAGTTTCACAGGCATCTGGCCAATTAAATAAATAATCCATCTGGAGGGAAATAAGAACACCTTAATGACTTCCACTAAGAATTTTGCAAATGAAATGACACCCACAAAGTCAAAACTAGGCATGGGTAAGTAATGACAAGGCAGACGGGTAAAGGATGAACAACATGCCACAGGGCAAAACCCATTATTAGAGCTACCACACTGAAAGACTTAATAACTGCTAGTAGTGTTCAGGGAGATAAAAATAACACTGTAAAGCCAAGTGAAATAAACGGTGATAGAGGATTGTAAAAGAGAAGATGCTCATCAAAACAAAGAGTCAGACAAATACATTTGGTTAAAAAAAAAGAGTCACATTTATTAAAAATTGAGAACAACAACAAAAAAAAAGCAAGTCTGAAAACGAAACACCAAACAAAAGAGAGAGAAAGACAGAAAGCAAAATACAGAAGAAAATGTGAGAGGAATCGAAGAGAAGAAGGAAATAAAAAAGAAAGAGCTCCACATGGAGACGAACGTGACAGAAGCAGCATTTTCTAAAGTAATGTTTCCCCAAACAGTAAATGGCATTAAGTCATTCCAACAATAATACTTAAGGTTATAAATAAAAATAAGAAAGCACTTTGAGTGGTCAAGACTTCTAAAAATGTTGTTTGTCTAAATGTCAAAGACAGGGCATCAAGTGGAGGGATGGGGTTGCCATCCCACAGTCAAAAACTCTGACCAGTGTTGTTGCTGTTTAAAAGAACTATATGGACAAAAATGGAGAAAAGACTGAGGGAAAGGAGGTTTAGTGACTCGTCCAACTTGGGATTCAGCTCAGGGGGAAGCCCCAAGGCCTGACACTATTACTGATGCTATGGTGTGCTTAGAGACATGAGCCTATCATGACTGCCCTCTGAGTGGCCCAACAGGCAGCTGAAAGAAGCAGATGCAGATATTTACACGCAACCAATGGACAGAAGCTGGGGTCACCTGTGGTTGAATTAGGGAAAAGCTGGAAGAAGCTGAGGAGAAGGGTGGCCACTTGGGAGGACCAGCAGTCTCAACTAACCTCGACCCCTTTGATCTCTCAGACACCACCAATCAGACAACATACACTAGCTGATATGAGGACCCCAACACATATAGAACAGACAACTGAGAGAAAATGCACCTAATCCTCAAGAGACTAGAGGCCCCAGGAAGTGGAGAGGTCTGGAGGGGTGCGGGTCGGAGGGTGAGAACATCTTCTCGGAGACAAGTGAGGAAGAATAGGGATGAGGAACAGTCAGAGGGCAGACCGGTGGGGGGAAAAAACCAACAGTAGTAATACAACTTACTTTCAGAGGGAGAAAGCTGATGACAACTTCCCCAATATAGCAAGTTAAGATACGATAAAGTAAATTACAATACAACAAAATATCAGAATGTATGGCCAAGTGATTGCTAACCTAAACTTTTATATCACTGCAAATGCCCTAATGCTTTAAAGATGAGGGTGAATTGAGATATCCTAAATATACTTATTTAGAGAATAAAGATGAAATAAAGACATTTTCTGAAAATCCTAAGTGAAGAAAATGACTTATCTGAAAAATTTAAACCAAAGGAATCACTGAAAGTAGTTTTCGTGTAGATTAAAAATGGACCCAGATGGAAGATCTGAGATCTAAAAGAAATGTTAGTATGAGAGTAAACTTAAAGAGATGTCATCCTGTAACACTACAATATACATATAGCATGTAAGAAATGCAATAAAGAGGCTGGCACATTGAGAAGCCCATGTTGTTAAGGATGCACATTTCAAATTATAGGTAAGATATTAGGTAATGTAAAGTGCAAACTTTACAGAATGGAGGAGATGAATGTCTAATAAAGAAAATATATTCTTTCATTTATGTGAAAATATAAAAAATTAATAAAAGGAACACAATACATGAGACAATAGAAATGCTATAGATTGTATGATAAACACAAGCATATACATAAATAAAACCAGACCACATAAGAGTAAAAACTCCAAAACTGCTGTTTTAAAGATACACACGCACACACACACACACACACACACAGAGAGAGAGAGAGAGAGAGAGAGAGAGAGAGAGAGAGAGAGAGAGAGAGAGAAAGGTATGATATACAGTTTAAGCTTACAAAACATTGCTTTTACTAACTCTCCTAGTTACTGTTGTATTGCTGTGAAGAGACACTGTAACCAAGGTCACTCTTCTGAATGAAAGCATTTAATTGATAACTTGCTTACTATTTCAGAAGATGAGTAGATCATCATGGTGGGAAGCAAACAGGCATGGTGCTGGAGCAGTAAATGGGAGCTTTACCTCCTGATCCAGAGGAAGCAAAGACACTGGGCCTGGGATGGGCTTTGAAATCTCAAAGCCGAGCCCCAGTGACACACCTCCAACAAGGCCACACCTACTTCAATAAGGTTACTCCTCATAATTCTTCCTAAACAGGATGCTAACAGGGAATCAAATATTAAAATATATGAGCATATGAGGGGCATTCTCTTTCAAACCACCACACTAATAATTAAATAACCAAGATAAAATTTATGGGAAAATAGATACCTAGAAATGAAAACTGTGATAATAAAATTGAGCTATTAGGCCATAACAATGATATAGTTGAGTGACACTAATAATAGCAAGATGTAAACAAATAATAAAAGAATTAAGAATTAAAAGAGAAAAACCTGTAATTGTTGTAGGCGCTAAAACGTGCTTATGTGAACACAGAATTTCAGGTAGTAAATTTCAAATAAAGTAACATTTTATAAAACATTACATTTAATATAGCCATTAAAATTTGTCATTTCAAGACTCAGATAATTTCTATCCAAAGACCATTAATTTGATTGGCTTCTTATAACCCAATCAACATTGGCTGCTACTGTTTGCCAAACTTGAATATAAGTCGGGAAAGTGTCAATATTTTATCACTAAGCTTAGGTGACACACAAGACGAAGGATTTCCTTGGTTTCACACATGTGTATCATTGTACCCTCCTTTATCCTCCATCACCCCCTTCTCTCATATTTCTTGACCCATTCAGCTTTCATGTCATTTGTGATTATTTCAACCCAGGTTTCAATATGAGAAAAAAATGCATTATTTGTTCTCCCATTATCCTCTCATCCTTCTTTCTTCCTCTCCGTGCACAGAGCCCTTCATCCATCTGAATTCTCCATATATATGCAGAATATATATATATCACAGGAGGGGGATGGGCAATGAAATCAGCAAAAGCCACTGCCATTTTCAAATAATTTATATATCACTGTGCTATGCTGTAGAATGATCTCACATGGTTACCAAGGGTCCCTAAAAATTGTAATGCTTACAATGCCTTTACAGTATAACCTGACACAAAAGAAGTCATGGGATAGTTAGTATGTACACAAACACACGCACACATAAGTCAATTCAACTTGGGAAAAAATTTTAATTAGAACAGAGTTTCTTTCTATTAGAAAATACTATCAGTTAAAATCTTCTGCATGATAATTTTAAGTAATTTATTATTTAAAAAGTTGACCAAGAAAAGGTGTATTATAAGTTACCAAACTTCTTATAAAACGGATGAAAAACCTGTTTGGGGCCACACAATAAACGTTTATTTGAAACAATCTTCAAAGCAATGATTTTTTTTCAAAAGGGAAAGATAGGTGGGATGGTAGTTAAGTACAGTAGACTGATAATAGTTTTCTTTCTTTTAGATTTCTATAACCGATGCTAAAGAACATACTTTAACAATGTTGTTTATATTCTAATAGTGTTGGAAATACTTATGATGTGGAGTAACTTGTCTGAGACAAGACGAAGATGATATCTTGATGCTGAGAGCGCTTCTGATTCATCACAGGAGGGAGATGAGCAATGAAATCAGCAAAGCCACTGCCATTTTCAAATAATTTATATATCACTGTGCTATGCTGTAGAATGACCTCACATGGTTACTAAGGGTCCCTAAAAATTGCAACACAATGTCCTTAGAGAAGAACCTGACACAAATGGAGGCATGGAATAGTTAGTGAATAAAAACAAGTTTTTTTTTTAGACAATTGTGATTAAGTTTACACACTAAAAATACATACTTAATAATCACTTAAAACTTGCAAATATAAAAAATATAGAACATCAGGGAAATGCAAATCAAAACAACCCTGAGATTCTACCTCACACCAATCAAAATGTCTAAGATCAAAATCTCAGGTGACAGCAGAATCTGTCGAGAATGTGGAGAAAGAGGATCACTCCTCCATTGCTGGTGGGATTACAAGCTGGTGCAACCACTCTGGAAATCAGTCTGGTGGTTCCTCAGAAAATTGGACATAGTATTACCTGAGGACCCAGCTATACCATTCTTGGGCAAATATGCGAAAGATGCTCCAACATATAACAAGGACATATGTTCCACTATGTTCATAGCAGCCTTATTTATAATAGCCAGAAGCTGGAAAGAACCCAGATGTCCTTCAACAGAGGAATGGGTACAGAAAATGTGTTACATTTACACAAAAAGAACACACATGGTCTGCATTCGCTGATAAGTGGATATTAACCCAAAATCTCGGAATACCCATGATACAATTCACAGACCACATGAAGCTCAAGAAGGAAGACCAACCTGTGGGTGCTTCCATCCTTCTTAGAAGAGGGAACAAAATACTCAAGGGAGGAAATATGGAGACAAAGTGTGGAGCAGAGATTGAAGGAAAGGCCATCCAGAGTCTGCCCCACCACCTGGGGATGCATCCATATAGAGACACCAAACTCAGACACTATTGCGGATGCCAAGAAGTGCTTGCTAACAGGAGTCTGATATAGCTGTTTCCTGAGAGGCTCTGCCAGTGCCTGACAAATACAAAGGTGGATGATCTCAGCCAACCATTGGACTGAGCACAGGGTTCCCAATGGAGAAGTTAAAGGACTGAAGGAGCTGAAAGGGTTTCCCACCCCATAGGAAGAACAACAATATCAACAATCCAAACCTGCCCCCAGAGCTCCCAGAGACTAACCACAAACCAAAGAGTACACATGGAAGAGACCCGTGGCTCCAGCTGCATATGTAGCAGAGGATGGCCTTGTTAGGCATCAATGGGAGGAGAGGCCCTTGGTCCTGTGAAGGCTTGATGCCACAGTGTAGGAGAATGCCAGGGTAAGGAGGTGGGAGTGGGTAGGTGCGTGGGGAAACACCCTCATAGAAACAGGGGGAGGGGAGATGGGATAGGGGGTTTCCGGGAAACCAGGAAAGGGGTTAACGTTTGAAATGTAAATAAAGAAAATGTCCAATAAAAGATGTAAGAGCAGAGTACTTAGTCCCTGCACCCACAGATCTCCAGAGATATCAGGGATGTCAAGCATACATGGTTATCGTTTCAATGGGAAAGATATATAAAACCTGTCGAGAAAACTGCGAATTGAAAGTGATTAATAGCCTGCCAATCTAATGTTCTAGGCCATAACAAGCTATTACAACTAAGACATAGGTGGCTAATCTAAATGTCCCTTGAAGCCAAGGGTCCTCAAGCTCCCACAATGAGGCCCAGAGTTAATAGCACAAATGACATCTATATGACCAAGACCAGGCTAGACCCTTCCTTAGGCCCTTAAACTAGCACAGGTAGTCTATTGCTAGAACCCATCCTCTTGGAAGAAATGACATGTACTGTGAGTTAAGTTTTGATTTAACGTTTTCTTAGGCACCTGTGACTATATTACACCAGGAAATCCTTCTCCAAAATAGTACTGTGTTTTAAATAAGCTGACAATGAACCACCTGGTGTCACACTCCCTGAAGCCTTGATCCAGGCTGACAAAGTCAATATGAAATGCTTTCTCATTCACACATCTTTGTAGTTTGTTTTCCTGCCTTCTGTGACCACCTGCTAAGTCTCCCTCAGTAGGAAATACTAGAAAGGGCTAAAATTTCTTCTTTTATATGTCAGAAATCAGATGTATCAGTTCAATGGCTTTTCCAGCAGCATGAACTGGGATGATAGTTAGTTGTTTAGAAAGTCAGCTCGATTGAGGAGGCCACAGACTCCCCTCTGATTTTCTTGGGTGAATAAATAAACCTTAATGACATTTTGGAGACGTGTCTTAACTTCCCTGGTATGATTAGATAAACTATCAGTCCTTTAGTCTTTGAATTTTAAAATCCAATTCAGACTGATGATCTCCTTTTCCTACTTTTGTCCAAGAACATAAAATGCCTCTGTTCTGTAGTTCTACCAAGCCTAAGTCTTCTACTTTTACACTCAATATAGGCTGTTTCAAGATCCTGGGAACATGATGGTCTCTCTCTATTCTGTCACTTTCCACTCAGGGATCTCTCTTCAGTCTCACCAAAGTCAGAGAATTCTGGGTGATGGGAGGACCACAGGGGGATAGAGTTGCTTTCCTTGTCACTCTTAGTCTTCACTTTCATGATGGGACTAATATAATCAATGGTCCTCTTTCTTTCCCCAGGAGCTTATCTGTGGCTACTTCAAAGAACTCTTGGTATGTCCTTCATTTTAGTTGGCTTTGTCTGTTTCCTCTCTGGGAGCCAGTCCTACAGTTAGTCATTTATGTTTAAATATAGACACTGTGCATGTGACAGTCTACTATTCTGTTGGTTGAAGATAACCCTAAGGACAACTCCACTGATATTTTAGGTTTTGACTGCTTTATATTTCCACTGAAAGACCAGAAGTCTGCCTCTAGCTTGCTGTAGAGGCAAGTGTTTCTATCGTCTCTACTGTGATTTTCTTTTTTCTTTTTTCTTGCAACATTAAGCTCTACCTGTAGTCTCTGCAAAAGCTCCTCAAGTTTTCTGAGTAGTTTCCTTGAAACTCTTCTCTTTTTCTAAGGAGAATGGCATTTACTCCTTAGCCTATGGTACTTAAAGTGATGCATAATGCACAGCAAATAAAAAACTCTCTGACATGATAATGTTCCTCTTTGAACATTTCACTAGAGTCTTTGTTGATGTTGGAAAAAACAGAAGGCAGTGGAGAAGATGAAGAAATTTAGACAGATAGAAGAATCTGGGAAAAGGGATTAGAAGACCAAAGGGAGTGGTAGGTTTTTAAAGGAAGATAGAGCCCAGGGTGGGGGTTGTTGTTATTATGTTATTATTATGTTATTATGGCATAGATTTGGATGTTAGAAAGCCTTTCAGTTGAGAGGAAGATCATTTGAAATACTTGATATTATGCATAGGAAACCAAAGGAGAAGATAAAAGGAATGGTTGGAAGTATAAAGACTGGAGAACATAGTTACAAAACGAAAGTATGAACAGAGACAATTAAAAAGAATGTGCAGGGAAAAGAAATGACTCTAGGAAAAAAATGATTTTCAAGTACAGGAAGGGGAATTTCCAAAGGAAATAACTTTTATTCATGCTTGACTATTCAAGGGCATGAGAATATAGTTGTAAGTATTAGAGAAGTAAAAGAAATAAGAAATGAAGTCTCTAGTGGATAGTACTTTGTTTAGCTGTGGAGGAAAATAACTACATAGAGGAAAGTATGATCTCTTTTAGGCAGATAGAAGAGATGCGGTAGACAACTGGTAAAACATTGGTAATGTGATTGATTAGTATATACCACAAGTGAGTCTGCTCAATCCAAATGTCAATTTCACACAGTATGAGAAAATCTTTTATGTCACAAGGGCCATGTGACTGACTACAATTACTATAGAATCAGAGAACTTGAGAAAACTATTAAGAATATAATTGTGGGGCAGGAGAGATGGCTCAGTGGTTAAGAGTTCTGACTGCTCTTCCAGAGGTCCTGAGTTCAATTCCCAGCAACCACATGATGGCTCACAGCCATCTGTAATGGGATCTGATGCCCTCTTCTGGCGTGTCTGATGAGTGACAGTGTACTCACATTCATTAAATAAATAAATCTTTCAAGAAAAAAAGGAATATAAAAGAATATAATTATGAATACTTTTATGATTCATTTTTAAGAACATGTATATGTGTATGGAGGAGGCTGTTAAGCATACTTGAGTGCAAGAACCCATGGAGACCAAAACAAGATATTGGATAACCTGGAGCTGGAGTTACAAACAGTCGTGAGCTGCCTGATACAGTTACTGGTAAATAAACTTAAGTGGTTTACATGTCCAGCACAAGTTCTAATCTGCTGAGCTATTTTTCCAGCTCCTAATTAGCATTTCTAATAGTAAAAGAATGTTAACCAGAGGATACCCAAATCTTGATTAAGATTGATTGAAGTTAGCATTTCTAGTATTCTGAACTGTACAGGTAGTTATTATCACTGTATAAAACCACTATAGGGATGATGCTAAAACTATAGCTCTCTGTAGCATTTATGAGCATATAGTATCTGCGAGTGTTTAAGTTAATTAATTATTTAATATATTCCAACTCATGTATTTCTCATAGTGGTCGAATGAAGCACTTTGTATCACTGCAATTCAGTAATTGTACCAAGGTTATCGAGTTAGTACTTCCTGAGACAAAAAGATAGTAAGACAGTGTGTTCCTAGAACACTACACCTTTGGTGCAGATCTCTCCCACTGCAAATTTCCCCGAAATATTTTGTGTTTTAAAATATAAATCAAAACTATTCTTTACCTCAGTAAGCATCCTTCTCATAACAATTCCTTATCGGGTTACACGCCAGTGCGTGTCACCTTGATAAGCACACCTGACAGTTTTTAATGTTTTCAGAAGTGTGCTTGTATACATCCTCACAGTTCTCTCATGAATGAGAGGATAATAAAGAATTGAAATAACCTGAACAGAAACCTTTCAGACAGATATAAATGATCCCCAATTCAAATCTCTAACCTCTGGCTAGAGTCCACAGTCTTGGTCATTCAACAAGTAACTAATTATGAACATTTTTTTTTAAGTGTTCTCACATATCAACTATCTTTTGAAGTTTGATGCCTTCAAAATTGTATTCCAATTATCATCAATTCCAACAGTCGATTTCTTTCATAGTTATTTTGTCATAACACATCAATGCCTGGACAATGATGACACTTGTGGTAGACCAAATGGAGTGATTTTTCTCTTTCAGCATCAGTGGAGCACAATCTCTGTGCATGTATTTGGTATTTTTTTTCTCTGACCCTGAGCAAAGGGCAATACAAAACAAAAGCAAGAAGCAGAATTGTATAAAAGCAGTCTCTGCTCTGTTCTTTCTCTGCTGCCACGAGCATGATACAGCATGCTCGTGTTCATGAAAGCACCTGAGAGACAAGCTTATCCAAGGATTTGGCAAGCACAGAGATTGTGCTCCAGTGGGCACAATCAAGGTCCACGAGGAACAGTCAACAAGCAAGCGATATACAATTAACTGAATTCTTTGCAGCATGAGTTAACCCATCCAAAGGACCATCCATTCCAAGCCCAGATTAGCCAAATTCCACAAACACAGTTTTGTATTCTATTGATAATTTTGTGGTGTTTTTTTTTTTTTTTTTACCAAGAATTTTATTCAAGAAATGGATAACTAATACATCAGCACTCTAGTAGTCTAGAAAGGTATGGAAGTTTAAGACATGTCTCTGATGTCATAAAGGCAGTGGTTTTCAAACCTGTGGGTTGTAACCCCTTTGGCAAACCTCTGTCTCCAAAATATTTACATTAGGATTCTTAAGAGTAGAAAAATTACAGTTATAAATTAGCAGCAAGAATAATTTTATGGTTAGGGGTCATTCCAACATGCACAACTGTATTAAAGGGTCTCAGCACTAGGAAAATTGGGACCAGTGGATTAGAAAGTAGAGGATACAGAGATAAGTTGTTTGCCATATGGTAAATGACAAAGTAAGAAAGACAGGAAATGTATTTAGGTTTCAGAAAAGGATCCCTGCAGGAGAAAAAAAAATCTCTAAACTAGACTTCACTGCTTTTGATGATGAACTGTTATATGGAACTGTTAACAAAATAATCCCTTCCCTCCTCGTGTTGCTTTTGGCCATCATGTTTCAGCACAGAAATAATAACCCTAAGCAAAACAGCATAAAATAAATGCTTTGTAAAGACAAGGAGTTTATTGCTGACCTAGGTGTAGTTTAGGATTTTTTTGTGGATGCAATAGGATCAATTAATAAAGGGGAAGATTTTAGGAGGCATGAGATAGAAACTGAAGGCAAGGTGCAGACGGAAAGGGCGATCTGAGGTTTATTTAACAGGTAAGGCACTGTGGCTCCTTGATGAAGGGAATCAGAGTTGCAGTACTAAGCATCATCTATGAGGATGCTTACGTTTTGTATAGGAAATTAGAGAGCTGAGTGGAGAGCAGAAGGCAAGGGAAGCTGGCTTGCCAGTGAGGGATGTTTAATGGATGGTTCTGGTTCCATGAAATAGTAGGATGGATCTGTACATTAGAAAGGCAGGTAAGTGGTTATAAAGCCAGAAACATCAGAGTGGAATGTGGAAGGATGTGAAATTATCAGAGCTCTTTAAACACTAATACGCTCCAAAGAGAAATGGAATACAGTACGAGGTGGATATTGACATAGTTAATATTGTTGAAATATTGTTGCGTTTCTCCCAAATGTAGACAAAAGAAAAGGGGGTACCTAAAATAAAGCCCTTGTCACCAGTGCCTGGAAGCCTCGTACAGTCAATTTAGAATACCTTTATTGTACGGTTTATGTCTGATTTCAATTCTGCCTGCTCCAATAATGTCATTTTTATATCACTATAGTAGTTTTTTATTTGGTATATTCTATTTATTTATGCCTCAAACCTTACATTTATGATAGCCATTCTCTCCTTTTGTTTCTCTGTACAATGTGAATTTCCCCAGAGATACATGTCTTAAAAATATATCCACAAATTTTCAAACATATCAATTAAAGAGCATCTATCGACTACTTGAATGTAACCTATACTCCTAACAGTACATATTGGGATATTAAATATTCACATTAGAAAAATAAAAGTGCAATTCCTATGTTTAATGACTATGAATGCCTGTGTATTTCAGGTGTTTGTAGTAGTAACATGCAGATTAATATTTTAAAATGTTAAATAATGCAAAATAGTTGGCTATAGTAATGTAATGATATGTGATCATAATCCATATCCACAATTCATCAATAAATATGTCCTGAAAACTGGTATTTGTTGAAAGTAGATAGCAAAACTAGATCTTTAAAATATGAGACCATAGACTCAATTTTTCTGTAAGGTATGACTATGTATAGTGTTTTCTTCAGAAGTGTACATTTATAATTAAGAATGCTCCGTAATGCAAATTATACAAGTAGAAAATCTGATTTCAACAATACAATCAGCTTAGGAATGAAGAGATGGTTAGCAGTTAAAGTGCTTGACAGACAAGGAGCAAACATGCAAATTGTATGTGTTATTGCTCTGTCATTTGACGACCTGTTTGTAACTTAGTAGTTAGAGAGAAGAAACATGGGCTGCTTCAGGCTAGCCAGCAAGCCAGACTAGCCACACGGGCTAGCTCTGGGTTCAAGTGAAAGAGAATAAACTTCAAAGAATAAGATACAAAGTAGTGTAGTAGGGCTTCCATAACAATATTTGGCTTGCACACTTGCAGTCATACACACACACACACAATACACACACACACACAAGAATGCAACTGAAAGTGTTGTCATAACAAATTGTGTATTAGTATAATAAAAGATAAAGATATAAACTATTAGGCATTATAATCTCAATATTTTAGTCATCTAGAATTGCTAGGAATGCTTTTCTCCCTCTTTTTCCCAGGATATACAAAAAGTACAGTGGGGCTCTTTATTAAACACTATCATGAAATAGAAACAATCACCCTATGTGACACAGATAAGTAAGGTGTGATTTACTGTAGAATATGATTTTATAAACATGTGTGACCAAATGGAGCATTCTTATTAAAGAGTGAGAGACACGATAGTTTGAGAAATCACTTTATGAAGAACAATTGTCAACAATGAAATCCCTAAATTGAAAAAAGTATCATTCTGAGTGAAGACTAGATAGCTGCTCTTGGGAATTAGTCAACATATGATGGGTGCTGAAATAAACCAGGGTTTTCAACATTTGGAGTCCCTTGGAAGTTTATTTGTCATGGAAACCAACTGAACTTGCATACATCTAGAGCAGAAATCATTTGTATAGGGGTCTGGGTAAGACAGAGTGTGATCCGGTCCATGCAAGAGTGATAACCATCTTAACATAACACAGAAAGTTAATACCAACTCTGGAGGTGGCTTTGAGTATTATTCACTTTGTAATAATGGAATGTAATAATGGTTTATTACAAGAACTTGTTTATGAAGATAAATTGTTCAAAATTTGCTTTCTATTTTTAAATAAAAAGGAAAATTAGTACTTAAAATTTAGTTTATTTTGGAAAATTATTTAAAATGCCATTTATATTCTGTGCATTTTTTTTCCTACCAAAAAGCAGCATTATCATGAAACTCTTCAATAGGTCGCTGACACTTACCATTAACTCCCTATGCAAATAAACTTGAATCACTATTTTTTATTTCTATAATATTAAAAATTGGCAGTAACAGATGTAAAATTAACTGACAACATTAGTTTGAACAAGTTTCTACAATTTGACTGTTATTATTTTTCTTCTTTCATTTATTGATTCATTTTGACTTTCGGAAAGATTTTGTTACATAGTCTAGGCTAGCTTGAACACTTGATCCTCTTTTTTCAAGTGTTGAGATTACACCCACGAGACCCACATGGTTGGCAATTTCCAAAATGTTTTAAAAGTAAACTGCTTTGATTATTTTTTAAATGCAGTGTATTAATATTATTAAAAGTTAATCAAATACTGGATATTTTTGAAGACAGGCAAATTAAGCGCTAATTATGGAGTGAATTGTCAGACTATTACCATTTCCAAAGATGACCACACTGATAAAAACTGAAAACAAGATTTTCAAAAGTCATCACCATGTTTAATAGATTAACTTTATGAAGAAAAGATTATCAATTTTCCCTATATTTGCCTGATAAAGAAGTGTTTTTCTATCTTCACCAGAACATAGAGAGATTAAAAATTTCAATAACCAAAAGCCCAAGTACTCAGTCACTAATTCTTCCATTACACACACACACACACACACACACACACACACACACACACACTCTACTCAGATTTCGTATAAGGGAAAGTTTGATACACAGTAATAATTTATTATGAATTTTCATCAAAATCACATTAAGTATTTAGTAGAGAAAGTAGTTGTAGGAATGAACTTAAAGTAAATATTATTCAAAGCTTGCTCCATTTTAACATTTGATAGAAAGAGCCTGTAATACAGAAGCATACCTGGGGTAGAGCTGAATTGAGCTGTCTCTGGAGTGAATCTCTGTCATAGATGACATCCTGGAGTCTTTGCTGGCAAGTGAGAGGCTTTCCTGGGTCTCTCGAAGAGTGTCCAGTAAACGGTCCCTTTCATCCAACATATTGACCATCAGTTGCTCAAAATGGGAGTCCGAGTCGGAGCCACTGCTTTGGGACCCCCGTTGGCTCATTGGGGTGTCCTCAGTTAATCGTAGGCATCACTTCACACATCATTGCTTAAAGAACATAAAGGGAAAAATTTTAGTGAACACATTCTTTTTAGTCATGTATCCCCCTGCCATGGCTTTCACCTCACTTAAGCATTTGTCCGGTCATTAACTTCTTCCCCTGACCCCTGCCTCCAGTCCAATCCAAGAGAGGTGTGCACCTCAGGGAAATATCTCTTTACTGTCTGCAACCTACACACTTTCACCTGTTACGGCAATCCAAAGATGTCTTGTGTACAATACTTAATCTGCCCGTTGGTTTCTCCATTTTCTTCTGCATAATTTATCACACATCATTTGATTTAAAGACACACATCATTTCAATAATCTTTCCTCCTCTTGTCTTCCACTCTGACAAGTTTACAAATGTCTTACAACAAACACAACTGTACCTTATTTGTCAACAAGTACATCCTTGTGCTTCAGAGAGGTGAGCGTATATGATTTTTGATTGATAAGTGACCTAAAAGTTACTCATTTAACCAGAAAATCCCAAATAATTGACTATTTTAGGTAATAAACAGTTATTTTATTACTTCTACAACAGAATTCCATACACTAGCTAATTCAAGACTTTTGGATTGATCATTTTTTTCATTTATTTTTATATTCCATCTTTCACAACTGTAACGCAGATTTGATAGATGATTCAGATTGAATTAGACATAAACTTTAAGAATTAGTCTGAGATATGATTTGTCTCAATTAGTATACTGCTAATTACACTTAGTTTCCTGTTAGATGCATTGTCTGATCTCCATTCCAAACAACACATACTAACACCCTTTCAAACATTCCACAAACAGATGCAGTAAATTGCATTTACCCAAATACAGTCACTTCACTTCTCAGCTGCTAATCACCAACACTCAGTCATGGAATAAATGGACTGCTCTGAATGCTTTTTTTGCAATTATTTACTGATTTGATTTAAAGTAAGATTATACAGACATTGTCACGTAGCATTGTCTTGTCACGTGTGGTACCATTAAAAATCAGAACTTTGGCCACTTCCACCTTCCCTCATCCTCTCTCTCTCTCTCTCTCTCTCTCTCTCTCTTTTTCTCTCTGTGTGTGTGTGTGTGTGTGTGGTCTAATTCTTCTCAATTTCAGTTGTGTGATGGCCTGAAGCTATAGGAGAGCCTGATTTGCAGAAGTTCAAATTTGAGGAGAGCCTGGTTTGGTCATGGGTCCCAGACTTTTCTCCGACTTCATAATGGAAGGTCAATTCACTTTTCTGTCTACATATATGTCCTTAGGAAACGTTCTGGTGATATTTTGAAATAAAATGTCAAATTCTAACGTTCAATATTTAATTACTTTCATGTGCTTCTTTGTGTAAACTTAGTTGTTATGGAGCAAAGCTTAATTATTTCTGAACTCTTGGGTCATGCATGGCTGGATGGAAATGAAGAAAAGCTTCAAGAAAAGGAAAAGAAATCATTTTATGATAAGTATTCTAGGAAAAGGAAAGAAAGAATTGAAGATTAAAAAAAAAAAAAAAAACCTCAAAATGCTTTGAAACAGTGTTCATTACTTAAAACATTGAGCTATCTAAAGACAGGACCCATACTTGTTGAATACATATATACCGTAGAGTAAGTTTTAGAGCAGACATGTAGAATGTCTTTGCAGACATGCTCACAACACCCTCTCACCTTAACAACAAGCATTCGCTACTTAATGTATATTTTACACTTTTTATCACTTTGATTTTCATTCATCCACTATCAGGAAGGTTGACCCCCCCTTACTTTAACTGCTATACATTCATTTTTTACACTAATAGAAAACCAAACAAAAACTCTCCAACACATTGGCTTATTTAAAATGGTCAGTTCCCACACCATGCATGGTATTCACACATGGAATAACTGTGACACGCATGAGAGACATGGCTGTGAGCCTATGTGTTGATTTTCAACACTGAAGGTTAAAACCATGTAGCAGAGGAAAGTGTGGCAGGAAATACAATTATATACATATTCTTCAATCTGTATTTCAAATCATACCTTTAAAAACAAAAGCTATTACTAACAACTTTAAGTTCCAAGGAGAGTTTAACTGTTGTCATTACTTCAAGCATAAATTTCACTCAACTAAAGCAAACTACTTGGATCCAACCCCATGCTATTAATAGCAGGAGACATTGGACAGTCACAAATTTAAGAGTTAAGATCAGTATAAAGGATAGTTGTGGATTGGGTCAGTCAAA